>APFE030039139.1:1999-15487 GCA_000404065.3 Pinus taeda | reverse complement strand
AGGGATTCTATGGGGCACAATAATAACAATATGGGGGCAATAGGGGCACAACAATATTAATAAGGGGTACAACTACCATAGTAATGGGGTAATCACTAGTATTATAGGGACCCAACATTGTGGGACTATAATATCCAAGTATTGAAGGCCAATCAAGCATCAAGCCGACAACAATGAAGAATAGGATCACAAAATTTAAAGCAATATCCCTGTGGAAGCAAAATACAATGCAAGCAAGGACAGTAACAAGAAATTCTAAAATACATGAAGCCCATCTCTCTGGTACATGTATATGAAGCAGTCACAATCTCCTTTCCTATACATAATAGAAGAATGAAATACACCAAGAAGTCGACCTACATTAAAGCTTGGAAGATGAAGGGCATTGCAAGCAGCCCAAGGGCATCTGTGTAGTTCATATTCAAGGACTGAGATCAATATGAAGACCTGGCTGCAGAAGTAAATTAGATGAGAAGAACAATTTTGCAAACAGTCTAAAGAAGATTCAAAATAGTACCATACTCGAAAGACTACAAGGGTGGATAGGTATTAGAGGTACATATAATCTTTGCAATTACCTATGCCAATTATAGCATATATAATGTTGACTCTTTGAGATCATGAGTAGGCTAACATAGATATAAATATGTTAGAGAATGGACATATAAAAAATTATTGATATGCATATGAAGTTTAGGTCATGGCAATGATTATTTGATAGATAATAGAAGGGTCTGCATAAATATTAAAGACCGTGACATACAAAAGGTTGCTGACATGCACGTGAAGACTAGATGGATAAAAGGCATGTTGATAGTATTATTAGGATTTTGAAGCTAACAGCGTGCCTGTACAGTGTTGCAGTTCTTGAATGGCAGGTCTTGATGACTATGGAGAATCTAGGGTTTGTAAACCCTAGAAAAAGTCTGAATTAGAAAACCCTAGGAATAGAAACCCTAACTGATTGTTTCCGCTATAAAAATGGAAACTTAGTTTGACAGGACTGACATCATGGTGATATGGACTTTGGAGACAAGGCTGGTAAACAGGTCCAAGATTAAGAGGGAGCTAACCCTTTTCAAAAGATAAGTACCCTACATTTCTTTGATTACTACTATTGATATTTTATCTTTGTACTTTGTCTTTTTGTTCTTTCATAGTTTTCTAATAAAGGTTGCAGATCAAGTAAGATCTATCTAAGCTTGATCAGTAGATGGAAGAGTTGAGAGAACGTGACAAAACATGAAGATTAAGAAGGAAGAAGGAAAAGTCAACTAGATGGCAAGAAGTCCACCTACCTTAGCTAGAAAGAGGGAAATCTGATTGGTTTGATTATCAGGTACTAATACTGCTAGAAGAACGAAAAGTTGGGCAATGAGAAGGAAGTAATGTCGACTTCAGAGAAAGCAAGCAGCAAGAAATTGACATGAAGAATCCCACACCTTGACTAGAGGCTATTGTGATTTGGCAACTCTGATAATGATAGGATATAGTTTGGCTTCCTGAAAGGACATATTGCAGAAATATGTGAAGAGGCTAGAAAGATAGCAGTTGAGATAACTTGTTTGATGATATTGTAATAGCAGTTGTTTGATTTTATTTAGGAGGACATGGATTGAGTGGACAGCACTAACGATGGCTTGGAAGAGCATGAGGGCAAAATTTTGTTATGTAAGGAAGAAGGCATGTGCTAGCATCTGTGAGGAAGTTTGGCTCCTTGAAGATGATAGATGAACCATTTGATGACAAAGTTGCAAGAAGATTGTCAAGATTCAGGAAGGTCAAAGTTCGATATGATGTGATGTTGTTAGAACCGAGAAGCCCTGCAAACTACTACTAAGATCTCCAAGGAAGAATAAGTAGTTGATGAATGAGACAAGCAGAAGCTTATGGTTATGTCTCCCACATGAGAGGTAGTAAGGATATCCTCCCTGGTGGAGAGGGAGAGATGGTGGACATTGTATTTTCCATGTGTCATGCACTAGGCCAGGACTAACAGTTGTAAGTCTAGTGAAGGCATTGTTACCCACACCACCTGTGGGTAACACTCATAGGAGAAATTTTTCTCCTAGATTGTCTTCAGTCGGTAACCAGCAGCCTCTTGCAACCCGCAAATAGCTCAATGTACCACCATCTCCGCCACCTGAGCTAGCCATTATGCACCCTCGACCATCTGTCATGATCGTATGTTTGAAGGTGGGCCTTTCAACCCCGAAGTTATGGCTTTCATTATGTAGTTGGGTATTTTTGTTTACTTATCATGAATACTTCTGAGCATGAATTAGTGCGGGGGATTCAGCGGAAAGAATGGGCTTGGTTTGTACTCTTGTCCCCCTGTCCAATTTGTTGGTTAACCTTGTATCTTAGTCCCACGGGATCACCTTTATTGGCTACTAGCTTTAGGAGTGGCACTACATGGGAAATCTCGATTTTGGTTGCATGGTCCTGCTTCCTGACACCACATACATCACTCCCCTGCTCTCGTTATAACCCATTATCACATATTTTTCATCTAGGTCCACATTTGTCCATTGGGTCCACAAGGAGTTACCATCCCCCTCCCCTTGTCCACACTTTGGGTCAAGCTTGGAACTATGCCCCAAAAGTTGATGCAACTAAAAAGAAGATAAAAAGCATAATTTGGCCACTCTCAATAGGAAATGTACCATAAAATACAAAAGATGGTTGGGACATACAAATTTAGCACATGGGCAAAAGCCAACATGAGCTCTACCCTTTCATCATGGCCATCACCCTGGTTCCTAGGCCCTGTCATATTGGCCCCCTGCATCATTAAGGAACCCATGATTGTCCCAACCCCTAGTGGGCGATGAACTGCCCAACCTTAAGGGGGTAACCACTGCTATATCTTACACATCATGCTCTCATTCCCTATAGCCCCAAGCAGTTATAAAAGAAAAATCAATAAAAGGCAAAAGGCATATGAAGAAGGGTGGAAAAACAAAGGTCAACGTAACTCATATACCATGATTGCTCCCTCCTACATCTAGACACCCAAGTGTGGGCCTCCCTCATCATAGCTACCCTTGTACCATGGCATGTGGCTTGGAACCTTCCCCTGATGCCCCACTCTGTTCCATCATTATATCACATGACACTAGCCATATGACGGATGTACCATGGACCTGTCACTCCCTTAGAGTTGAGGTCAACAAAAGGGTTGACGTCTGTTGAACATCGTGGCTTGAGGATTGTGAAAAGGCATGGTCGTATTCACATTTCATGCGGCCAGAATAAATGTTAATTGGAGCACGACTATAACTATAGTATATTAACATTATAACTATATTACAAATTAATTTAATTAATTAAAGTTATTTAATATATATATATATATATATATATATGTTGTGAGATCTTTGGGGTTCGGGAGAATCGCGCTCTGCAACTTAATTTAGGGTTGGCATTAGGGTTTAATGTTGGACACCACGGCGGGACGCACAGGGGGGGAGTGTTGCTCCCTCCTACTGTCAAGTAGTTACGGAGAGAAGCCAGGACGTCGGGAAAGCAACGTTTCAAGAAACCTCTGGAGAAGGCAACAGAGGCAAGAAACACGAAAATATTGGGAAGAAACAAATATTGGGATCAGCAGGAAGCTAGTAAGCAGAAGGAAAAAGGGAGTAGCAGTCAAAAACCTACTTCCATAAGGACAACTGGGGTCTGCAAACCCAAGTCAAACATCATTCCTTGGGTCATCTTAAGTGACCCAACGCTACAAGCGCATAGGGATCATATGACGAAATATGCAGTCATATGCAAATTCATGGGGATATGGCCTATGGAGAGGGCGTTGCACGTATGCATAAGGAGCCACTGGAAGCCAATGGGGGAAATACACCTTTATCTGGGATCTAAGGGCTTCTTCACAGTAGTATTCACAAGCCTAGAGGATAAAGACAAAGTGTTCGAAGGAGGACCATATTTCTATGCTGCGGCAGGCCTCTACATGCGACCATGGATGATGAACTTTGTCCCGAAACGTGAGACATTCACATCAGTACCAGTATGGATCAGACTATACTCCCTTCCTCTGGATTATTGGCTACCGGAATCTCTGAAAATAATAGGCAACAAACTAGGGCATTTTCTAAAGATCTCAGATGCGACTCTGAAAGGAAAATATACCTCTTTCGCCCAGATATGTGTGAAAATGGACTTATCTGGAGCACTTCCGGACACGATAACTTTAGAAGGATATGATGAAGAATGGGTGCAGGCGGTGGACTATGAGCACGTCCCATTTAGGTGTCGCAAATGCCATGAGCATGGGCATCTATATAGAGACTACCCAACAAACAACATGGAGAGAAATGTGAAACCCACTGTGGATAAAAATCCCGAGGAGTTTACCAAGGTTGGGGGCAAAGGGAAAGGCGGAAAGTGACTGGAAAAGAAGACTAATGAGGAAAGACAACCGAGCCACAATAGCTTTAAGATCCTAGAAGAAGAAGGAAACAAAGAAACAAACCAGGAAATGGAGAACATTATCACTGAGAAGGAAAGGGATGACAGCATGGAAGATATCATAGAAAACAGCCAGCAAGAGGAGGATCTGCCAAGCAGTATGGAGACAAATAGGGACCATGAGATGACTCCAAGTGAGGCGGGAACGGAGGACCATGAACTGCAGGAGATTCTAGATAGGGCAAATCTAGATCTAGAGAAATTTCTGAAACAAGGGATGACCAAAGGAGTGGACTCCCTGCCAAAAGAGGATATGATAGGGTTCAACAACTCTTCCTATGGAGATCACAATCGAAGGGATCTGGAGTCAAAAGAAATCATGAAATCTAGGAGCATAGAGAGGTCAAGATGATGGAGGAGACACAGGCACAATCTCCAAAGAACCTAGGCAGGAAAAGAGGAAGAAAAAGATAGAATGAGTTACTGAACGAATGTGGGAAACTATTGATTAACTTAGGTAAGATGAAAGATCTCACCAGTTATTCGTTTACAAACCTTTCTTAATGAAGCTCACAACCTGGAATATTAGAGGCATAGGAAATAGAAGGAAACAAAGAAATCTCAATAATAGAATAAAAGAAGAAAAACCAGATATGGTTTTTATTCAGGAGACAAAATGTTCAATGGATAAGATTAGATAAAGATAAGATAAGATAATTTTATTAATGTCCAACAAATGACCATAATAGGTCAACGGGACTGTCGAGTACAATGATTACAACATGCCAAGTCGGTGGACTAAGCGGTCCCCTTTACCTTTTCTTTTTAAAGAGCAGAAAATACATCTATAATCTAAGTAAATGTAAATGTAGAAGCTAGGAGCTCGTCCTTGATTAACCTCCTTCTTGAACTTGGAGACACCTATACACTCTAAATCCCATTATGGAAGGGCAAGCCAAACTATGAAGTGCCCACTTGGTTCAATGAATTGTAAGCTCATTTATTCAATTACACTAATGATTTGTTGTACTAGAAGGTGAGGAAACACATTGGATCTTATGCATGATTGCAAGTGGGTCTTCATCTTGGGGTTTGGTCTCCCTATACGGGGTCCAAGCCCTCCAAAGGGTCATATTGGCATTTATAGGGTGTGCATTGAGAGCCATGGGCCTCCACTATAGCAAAGAGCAAATAGTCATGCCATGGGATCCCTCAACACCATTCATTGCTCGCTCGTGTCCCACTTATTTGATGATGATGATGCACCTGGACCACCATGCCCAGCCAACTACACTCTTGCACCACACACTTGGCAGTTGATCCAAGGCTCAGATGGGGTAGTGTCTCACCATGGGAGACAAAGGGAGGGCTTGCATCATTATTCCAACCCTTGCAGATGGGACACATTTTTGTTCGATTCAGTTGGAAACCCATGAGGTTGATTTTGCACCCCCCATAGCCAATTAGGGGCACCATGGGTCATTTGCTTGGAGATGAAGGGAGCCACCCCCTTGATCATTGTTTTTGGAGCCCTTCTATTCATTTTAGCACATGTTGAACTCCATTTGACCTCCCAACGGCCCTCCTAGCTACTTGTCTATCACTTTGGCCCTCTTAAGAGACTTATTTTTCATATTATGGAGCTATTTGGTGGGCTTGTCAACAAAAGAATGTTATTTTGCACATTATTTTTATTGTAGGGGCATTATTAGGCCTAATTTACCCATTTGAATCCCTTAGAGGATCATATAAATATGAGAGAAGTCCATTTGAACTCTCATTATCACTTGGATTTTGGATATATCTTTCTAAAGGTTTCAGACCTGCAATTTGTGGAATGATTTGGATGATTAAATCCATTTTGATGTGTGGAATGTTTTTGCTATCTCTCTTGGAGTTTCTATTTGGCAAGTTTATGGATGGATATACTCTTTTTATCATGCAAGTGCTCTTTTCATGCAAATTTCATGATGTTTCATGTCTAATGTATGGAATATTATGTCATGATTTTACTTGTGCCCTAAAAATTAATGTGAATTTATGAAACACTTGTAATCATGGCTTGTTGCATATTTTATTCATCTTGGCAAGAAGAACGAATTTTCCTAGGGGTGGGTTGTGCAACTTTTACCTTGAAACTCCATCAAATATTGCATATCGAAGTATAAAAGTCTAAAGTTGTTGTGAAGTTGCATCCACAAAAAATGTAGCTGCTTCTTTAGGCCTCCTTGAAGAGCGAAGTTCCTAAATATTGATCATTTTGACTCCAATCTTCCCAATATTCAGGCACTGGTCCTAGATCCTTGATGATCACATTAACTTAACGAAATACCATTCTTTCACCTTTTTTTTCGTCTCCCAAGGATAAGGAGATTTTCTAGGGCTTGGTGCGAAATTTTAGGATTCTGTCTGAACAAGTTTCTTCATTTATGTCTCCTCTAGGCGTCCTCTAGTTTTGACGAATTCCGACGATGGTATTTCAAATAAATTGATGCCCTAGCTATCACACCACGAGGGAACCCTTGAAGCTGCTTTGACTTGGGGATTTCTTGAAGGTGATCCTATAACTGCTCCAAACATTGATATCAGTGATTACTTGCATATTGAAGAAGGGAAATGGGAGGCTCATGGGAATTGTTTTAACAGGGTCCCTGTCTATGACACTGATGATAAGGATATTAATATGACCCTTGTCTCTCTTCACAATCCTAGGGTTGTAGTTGAGTTGCATGTGGACCCTTTCCTTAACCCCTCTTGTAATAAAGATTTCTTTTTCTCGCTTGAATATGATCATCATAAGCAACCCGCTTGTTGTGTCTCCCCATGTCATCAGCCTCCCTTTCCGTCCAATCATGACCCTATGGTGGCCATAAAGCACGATACAAATGATAAGGACCATGATGGCGATGATATGCCTAACCATCCATCGAAGGTTTATGAGCTTGATTGTTGACATCTCTATCTTTTGGTTAGAAAAAAGAATCTCGTGGAGTAGATTACATCCCTTTTTTCTTTCTTCCCCTGTGATACTCCATGTATGGACATTGTATTTTCCCGCCTCCCACCCGCATCATCCTCCCATGTGATTGTTCCTATGTTGGCTTTTGGATCTATTGCCCGAGTAATCATATAAGCAGGGAAGTTTATATTCATCTAATTGTTAGGATATTTCGACACATAGGAAATAGTTAAGTATAACTTGGTCTAGTGTAGAGTTAGGTAAAGTGCGTTTCTTTACTATGTACTTTTGTAACTTACAATCCGACGGTCACGATATGTAGTGATCCGACGGTTCATTCTCTCCTCGGTATTACCGACACTTGATCCGTGGCTTAACACCCGATTGGTCCATGATCTCTATTTAAAGAGCATGGAGGGTCATTTGTAGGGTAACCGTCCATGAGAGAAGCTTATGTAAATTTTCATTCTTTTATTAATAAATCGCCTGAAGTGCCCGCGTTGGCTCAGGCCGTGGACTGTTTCCCTCTTTGAGGGTTTTAACCACGTCAAGAATACTGGTGTATTGATCTGTGATCTGTTTGTGAGCAGTATCCTTTGGTGTTCTGTCTGAGGAACTTACCCTGTAAATTCCTACATGGTATCAAAGCTATTTGAGGGCCGCATCCATTGGTGATCCAAATCTGAAGCCGATAGAACTGCATCCGACTGTCGTTTCCTAGATCTACTGTTTCTGACTGCTTTCAAGCTGAGAGGACTGTTCTATTGTGTTAGGAGCATCTGTTCCAGTGAAGAACCCCTTCGTTTCACGCGAAAAGGTTTCTGGTAGCCCTAGCTATGTCATTTTTAAGATCTGGAGGTATACGGTATTTATTTGCAGTTTCTAGTTATTTTCTCTCTGTTTATTTCGGTTTATTTAGCTCTTTGTTTTTTTTATTATCGGATCTATACCCTTCATTTTTGCGTATGCTCTTTGCCCCGCGACTCTGCGCGATCTGGGCAAATCAGAAACAGAGAGGAAGGATTTTTCTCATGCATATGCTCTTTTCCACCGCGCCTTAGTTTGATCTCGGAAAATCAGAAACATTGAGGAAAATATATAGTTTCCGACTAAAGCTAACTTCAAGCCGTAAGGTTTGTTTTTTTTCTTGTATGTGTGTTGGGTTTTATGTTTTTTGTTTTGTAGGGAAAAAAGAGCTTTCTCAAGTAAGCACGCAACCCAAAGCTTTAGGGACTAAAAAAAAAAACCCCTTCCTCTTTTCCAAAAATTATTAACCTTTTAATCTAGCTCACTTGGTCCAAAGCTACTTTATTAGATTAAGTTTGGAAAGGGGGCGGATTTTTTTTAATATAACATTATCATTCATTCCCGCACTTTGTCAGCATCTTCAACAATTTCTCTTCAAAAAGCCATAACTTCTTCATCCGGACGCCGTTTTCAGAGCCGTTTTTTTTTAATCAGCCTATTTTTTTGAGATCTTTCCATTGGAACACTTATTTTCAGCATATACAGCTTCAGTTTCTATTAAAAATGGAAAGTCCATGCCAAGTTATTCTTGACAGCACCAACTACTTCCAATGGTGGTCCTACATTGTGGATTTACTTAGAAGTAAAGGTCTTTACCGAATAGCCTCAGTCCAAAAAACCAAACCGAAAGATGAAGATAAGGCAGCCAAATGGGAAAATAGACAAAATCAAGCACGTGGGTTGATAGGGATGTCTATTTCTCCAGACCTTAGATTCCATATCGCAGAACTTGATACTCCTGATGAAGCAATGAAACAGATCACTAAAGTTTTTGGAATTAAAAATGAACTTAAAGCCCATCAACTCGAAAATGAGTTGCTTACATTGGACCCCAATAATTTTCCTTCCATTGAAGATTTTCTTTCCAAGTTCAAGACCCTTAGACTTCTCTTGGAAGGTGTTAAGGTTAAGAAAGAAGATGGTAACCTTATCTATTCCATTCTTACTAAGTTGGGACCAGCCTACTCTGTGTTTGTTTCCACCTTCCATTCTACAAGAGAAGCCTTCATTTCTCAAAGACAAGCTTACAAGTCCCCTTCCTTTGATTCCTTTTGTGATTCTTTAATAAGAGAACAAGAAAAACTCTTACACCTTGGTCTTCTTAATCTTGGAAACTCTTCTAAGAAAGCCTTAGCCGCCCAACAGCAACCAATATCAAAGAATTCTAAGAAGTCGTATCCTAAAAAGAATGGTCCTAAACCAAACAAGGGTCCTAAGCAATTTCAGCCTCAAAATGATAAGGCAAATAAAAACAAAGGGAAGAAGATTGATAGACATTGCCACTTTTGTAATCGAGATGGCCACTTAGAATCCAGATGCTTTAAGAAGATGGAAGCCTTGGAAGCAGCAATGAAGAAGCATAACATCCATTTGGAGCACTCTTCAACTTCAACTTCATCTTTAGGAATAACACTTTCTGCATGTGGTTGTCAATCATCTCGGTCTGATTATGCACTAAATATGTCTTCTTCTTGTCATTCTCATGAGTGGCTCATTGATTCTGGAGCTTCTTATTACACAACCAAAAACAAGGCCATGTTTTCTTATTTAAATGATTGTAACACCAAATATATATATGTTGGTGATGATAGGTCTCTTAGTGTTGTAGGGACTGGAACTATTCATCTAGACAATGTTCAATTTTATGATGTATTATGTGTTCCAACCTTATCCTGAAACCTTCTATTTGTATATCAGATAACTCATTCAGGTAAAGGTAAAACCGTTGAATTTTCACCTCATGATGTTGTAATTAATGAAATAAGATATCCTAAATAGATTTTAGCTACTAGCATTACTGATGATTCTACAAGGTTGTATAAGTTTAACAACTTTGGGTCATCAACTCTTCCCTCGGTATTTGTTGCTCATAATGATGAAGTGAGAAAACTTTGGCATGAGTGATTTGGTCACTTAAACTACCGCTCCCTTCAAAATCTATGTAAAGAAAATATGGTGATAGGTCTTCCTATGGTATCTTGCAGAGATGGTGTTTGTTCCAAATGTGTACTCGGAAAAAATCATTGAGATAGTTTTGAAAAACGTGCCTCTTGGCATGCCTCAACCCCTTTATAGCTTGTGCATATTGATTTATGTGGTCCACTTCCAGTTGTTTCATTCTTTGGCTACAAGTATTTCTTAACTTTCATTGATGATTTCTCCAGGTGCACTTGGGTATACTTATTAGAACTCAAGAGTGAAGTATTTAACATGTTCATGTTCTTAGCCTTTAAGGCCTTTGTTGAAAAACAATCTGGACATCAAATTCTTAAGCTAAGATCTGATAATGGCGGAGAAATATGTTAACAATAAATTCATCAACTTTTTCACTGAGCATGGAATTCAAATGCAACATACTATTCCATATACTCCACAACAAAATGGTGTAGCTGAAAGGAAAAATCACACCTTAAAGGAAATGGTTAATTGTATGCTTCAATATAAAGGACTTAGTCTTAATTTTTGGGCAGAAGCAATTACTGTGCAAATTACATACTAAATTTCTCTCCTACTAAGGTTACAAAGAATATCACTCCAGAAGAAGCATGGAGCTCAATTAAACTAGATGTAATTCATTTTCGTGTTTTTGGAAGTGAAGCATGGGCCCATATTCCAGATGAGAAACATAAAGTTTTAGAACCTAAGAGTGAAAAATGTATTTTTATTGGATATTCTAAAGATGTCAAAGGATATAGACTTATTCCACTTAAGTACAAAAACATTATCATTAGAAGAGATGTAAAGTTTGCTAAAAATATATCAGCCTACGAGCCTAGTTCGACAGATGTGCCACCTTTCTCTATCCCTTGTACTTCTGAAAATATTTCTTCTTCAGATGATGACAACGAGGATGACAATCCTCCCCCACCTTCTCAGGTTCCTCTTGTAGATCCTCAGCTTCTAAAATGGGTTCATGCTACTCGGGATGTCGTAGGTGCTCTTGCACGTGATCCTATAGATCAACGATGTACACATTCTCAGTTTGATAGAGCCTCTTCTTTACTGGCTTAAGCTTCAATGAATTACGATCCTGACACCTTTGCAGAAGCTTCAGGCCATCCAGATTGGGACGCAGCTATGAATGGAGAATATCGTTCATTATTGGCAAACGATACATGGGATCTTGTTCCTCTTCCAAAGGGACGAAAACTTGTTATATGCAAATGGGTTTACAGAACCAAGTTTGGACCAGATGGAAAAGTTGATAAACATAAAGCTCATCTTGTTGCTAAGGGTTTTTCACAAGTTGAAGGCATGGACTATATTGAAACCTTTTCCCCTGTTTCCAAAATGAACTCTATCTGCCTTGTTCTTTCCCTTACTGCCTCTTTCAAATAGGAATTCCATTAGATGGATGTTAAATTTGCCTTCTTGCATGGGGACTTGCATGAAGAAATCTATATTGAACAACCTACTGGCTATATAAAAACAAACTCCAGCCTTGCATGTCAGCTTAAGCAATCCCTTTATGGCCTTAAGCAAGCCCCTTAGGCTTGGTATGAAAAAATGGATAACTTTCTTTTAGATACAGGCTTTTTTAGGTGTCATTCTAACAATACTGTCTACACCAAGAAAGTGGGTAAGTATTTTATCATTCTTGTTGTTTATGTTGATGACCTTATCCTTAGTGGTAGTGATCCCAACCTTATAAACCATGTGAAGTCCAACCTTAAAAGGAAGTTTGAAATGACAGACTTAGGACACTTGCATTATTTTCTTGGTCTTCAAGTATTGCAATCCAAGGAAGGTATTTCCCTTTCCTAGTCCAAGCATGCCTATGATATTCTACACACTTTCACATGGAATATTGTAAGACAACCCCTTCTCCCTTTCAGTCTAGAGAAAAAATTTCAATCACTTGTACTTCCCCTGAAGTTGATGCTACCTTATACCATCAGCTTGTAGGGAAAACTTTTATATCTGACCCATACCCGTCATGACCTTTCCTTTGATGTTGGCCTTATTGCTCGGTTTATGAAAAACCCCCATGAAAGTCACTGAAAAGCAACTAAAAGAATACTTCATTATGCTTGAGGTATAATTTAGTTTGGGATTCATTACAATGTAGAAGCATCTCCTCTATTGGTTGGTTTCACTGATTCCGATGGGGTTGGTGACCCTGACGATCAGAAGTCTACTGCAGGTTATGTCTTCACTCTTGGTTTTGGACCTATTACATGGGCTTGCAAGAAACAAAGTTCCATTTTTCTTTCTTCAGCAGAAATAGATTATCATGGTGCCATAGAAGCTAGTGAGGAAGCCCTATGGATTCATCAGATCCTATTAGAGTTTGGCTTTCAGCAGCATCATCCAACTACAATTTGGTGTGATAATCAAAGTGCCATTCCACTATGCAAAGATCCAGACCAAAATCAACGCAACAAGAACATTGCACTGCACATGCACTTCATCAGAAATCTCATTCATGACCATGTTCTTGAAGCACAATATTTTTCAACCGATGATCAAGTTGCAAACATATTTACAAAGGCTTTCACAGAGGTGAAGTTTACTAAACTTCAATTTATGGCTGGAGTTCAAGAAGTTGTCACTAAGGGGGGATATGTTCTAATGTTGGGTTGTGTTATATTCTTTCCACATAGTTAACAGGGGGTTTGAGGGGTACCTGTAACCCCACTTTATGGGGTCTGGGGCAACGCCCCGAAAATTTTTGTTTTGGACCCTATGTTAGGTTGGGCGGACACACCTATGGTTTTGTGCATGATTTTCGCACATGTTTTTTGGATGCGATGGTTTTTGGTCCATGGTTTTGGACGCAATGGTTTTCAGTCCATGGTATTGGATGCTTCGACATGTATAAATATGTATTGTAACATTGAAAGGAACATAATGAAAAATCAAGCTGGCAGTCTCGGTTTTGGGATCCAATGGGAAATCTCTGTGTATATGTGATTTATGTGTTATGCTCTCACATTTTTATTTTTCCTGAGATTTAGAATTCGTATGTAGGTAATTTCTGTATGGGGTTAAAACCTACTTTTGGTATCAGAGTTTTTTTGGCTTCAAGGGGATGCCTTTGTTGCTGAGGGGTTTCGCTCGGGCCTGTGGTAGACCCT
>APFE030039138.1:24834-38440 GCA_000404065.3 Pinus taeda | reverse complement strand
CCTATGTTGTCCCAAATGGGTACATGTGCATTGTTATGTAACATCATGTACAGTGAAAGTCCAAGTGTCGATAGTTGGACACAACAATCATGTAGTAGGTGAAGAGTCATGAGGGTAGATGAAGAGTCACAAAGGGGAATGTCAAGGGTCACCCCACCCTTTGCTATAAATAGAACCTCATAACTCATTGTAAGGGTTGTTGGTCAGCCAAGCTTCCAATAGGAGTATCTTAGAGAAAGCTTGGAGATTATTGTAACGAGCCTTGGCTTCTCCACTACGCAGAGCTAGTATATCTCTTTGGAGGAGCAGGCGACAGTGATTGTAACGTTCCGCTGTCGGAACTAGTGGTTGGTCATGGTTGTATTGTATGACTGGAACTTTCACTTCTTAATATAACAGAGCCAACACATTTCATGCATATGTCGTATTGTATTTCAACTATCTTGTTTACTCTAAATTATATATGTATATGTTTGCTTATGCATTTGTGTATAGACTCTTTCAGTATATGTATGTATGAATCTTACTTAAATGTGTTGTTGGTTTAACCACCACTTTGGATTGCTAGCTTACTTGCCTTCCAGTTTGTGATGCATCTTTTCTCGTTTGTTCCCTTCTTAACTCTGTGCTTTCACAGGTTTCCAAGGGGTGCACTCACCTCACCCTCCATGTGTTAGAACCATTCATGCACCTTCCTTGACTTGCTGCATATGTCACACTCTTACTACCAACTAGGACATTTTACTTGCCTCTATGCACAACCATGTCAAGGCGATACCGTACGACCCACTGTTGGGACTCCTACACCAAACGATCTGAGGTCTAGTTGGGACTCCTACACCAAACGATCTGAGGTCTAGTTGGGACTCCTACACCAAACGATCTGAGGTCTAGTTGGGACTTCTTATCGGGGAGATCCCCTGACATGTTGGCAGGTCCAACATCGTCAACAGAGTGCTTTCCCTATATAAATCCTACTTCCTTTGATGTTTTCATGTGGATATATACATGTAATCACTCTCAGGTTCACAGTGAAATTACATTGGTAAGCCTATAAAAAGATTGTTCCAAGTATTCCTTTAGTGATGAACATTTACCAAACTTTTGATGATATGCTCCCTGTGCATTTTTACATAAACCCTTGAGGCTCCAGAGCCTTGGCCTTACATTTTCAGGTGTGTAATTAAAGCAAACATTTATGGTTACCAAAACCATTATTTTATTAATTTCTGGTTAATTAGTTAATAAAAAATGAAATTATTGTTCTATGGTCGTTATTAGATAATGCATATAGAAAATTTATCTTCCTTATTCGTGGTTCTTATAAATGTTGGGTATTGCTTCAATGCTCAATTACCACCCATGCCTCCAATTAAAAATAGCTTTGTGCAGTTGCAATTTTAATTAAAACCTAAAAGATTTTTGAATTTTCTCATCACCTCGCATGAGGTAGCTTTTGAGGCCTTAGGGATGTGAGAAAAAAACCCATGCAAAGCCGATGCACAAGGATTTTGCTTAATTTTTGTTTAAATAAACTATCAAACTCATTCTCATTACAATACTTTCATAATGGAACTTTTCTCGTTCCAATCTTTTGTTTTGAATAGTCAAGGGTTTATGTCTTTTCCTCACCATTTGGCCTATCTATAGAAAATAAGAATGCATGTACATTTTCTTCTCCAGTTACATTTGTTTTATTCGTTATCTAGCATGTATATGTTATGAAATTTGTATAAAATCATTCGTCCATCTTCACTAACCCATACCTCTTGGTCATTTATATTATTCATCGTCATATGTTATTGCACCATGTGCATCCATTGAATATGCTTATGCCTCAAGAAGACTCTTTGTTTACTTTTAGGGTATTGAGTCAACTTGAATTGATTTGTTTGGTCACTAGGATTGACTATATCTATACAAATGTGTTCCCTTCCCCTATTTCAATTATTGCTTCCTTTATTTAAAAAAAAATCAAAGTTTTATTCATTTAATGAATGATGCCATATTATTTATTACATTTAAATGGATACATTTGTAGAATGATTTTCTTTAATACAACATAGGAAGAGGTAAGGGAAAAGGAGGAATGAATATGAATCAACATTTAGGAGTAAGAGGGGAAATGGGACCAAGAATTTATGTTCATTTTAATGCTAATGATCAGATGTTAAGGGAGTTTTTTCGCTAAGAAATGATGAACCTATTAATGATGCCTCAAAACCAGTCATAGGCATAACCTCAATCACAACAATCCTTATTTCAATAACCACCTCCCACATGAATCCTCATCCCTCTCCATACATCTGCTCCTCTAGTTAATCCAAATAACGATGGGTGGGAACAAGTTATTCATGCACAACCTCTGTGCTAAAGGAAGGCTGACATGGAATTTTTCCTCCCAATAATCCCCATGAAGCTCATGTGTCACATCTACAATATTCTAATTCTCGTGTCATACATACACCTCCTGTAACACCTCAAACATCCACTCTTATTTCTCAACATGCCTCCTCTGCACATCAAACCTCGAAATATCCTAGAACCTTGGCACATGTAGTTGGTCAATCATCAAAGCTTCTTGTCATTCCCTTACCTATTTCCAATGAGCACTAACACAATTCCCAATTCGCTTCCTTTGGTTCCTCTCATGGATCATTACATTCAATGTCATCATGCCCACAACAACAGGAGCAACAAGCAGATTCAACTTCTTCTCATAGGTTGGGGAATTAATCTTGGTTTTCATAGTAGATTACTTTTGGCACAAGTCATTTTTTTTTGGTGTTATTTGTTCATAGGTTTATAACAAAATGTTACTTTTTAGTTTACATGTTGGATTCCATGCTTATATTTTGATGGTACATCAGTAGAGAAGAAATAATATGGTACACATGCACACACACACACACACACACACATATATATTCGTTGCACATATGTATTTTGTGGTGCCACTTTGTATATGAATGATACATGGAGTAACAAGGTGTACGGGAGACACAAGGTTTCTCTTCATGGAGCTTATATGATGGTGTTGATTTATTTTATTGGTTGATTGTATATTGATTTTATGTTTATGGCATGATTATGTTATGTTTTATGATGATTAGCATAAAAAATGATTTATTAGATAAAACATGAAAATTATTTCCAATATATTTATGTATTAAAAATAGGTAAATATGCATAATCAATTCGAAAAGAGGGTCCCACCTATTATTTTCTAAATTTTAATTAAAAATATTTAACCATCCTATACAAGTCTCTCCTCTTGACTCTAATCATCTTGATTAGAGATACAACTAATCCAATCTTTTAAGATTGAAAACTACCAAAACCACTTGGAGCCTCTTTAAAAAGAGGAGAGATCTATAAAGGAAAAGGAGAGAAAGGTGTGAAAAGAGGTATGCTATAGCAATATTAGGTTGTTCATTATTCCTATGATTTTATTTTCTATAGATTAGAGAGCTTATATTAATAGTGATAATACTTATATCTCTAAAGGAGAGACCAATTAGGGCGACTTACCTCAACTATTTAAGGATCTGTGAAGGTATCTTGTGTTCTTTATGATCATTTACTTTCTATTGAGAAGGTATGATTTTTAATTAGCAGTGATAACAATGACCTTTATGTAGAAAGAAAGATATCCAATTACGTAATTCGCTTGAAGGATCAATATAATCCTACTCTCATTGAATTTCCTTGATTGTTGTATGAGTTTGTACATTGTAATAGTTTGCATTTTAGAACTAGTCAAAAGTATTTACAAAGACTTGCTATTGATATTTTGACTATAATTTTATAATAAAACCAACCTATTTTATTACCACCTTTATCTTTGTATGCCTCTTATATTTCATTATATCATTATTCACTATTTTCGTAGCTTATGCTCTACAGGATTTCAAGGTTTTGGCGATAACAAGATTTGAGGAGTTTAATAGTTTGAGTGATTAACTAAAACCAAACTATTAACATCCTTCGACGACCATACCGGGGCATTTTTTTCTTAGTTTTTTTAAACTTTTGGTCTATTTATGGCTAGCTAATCATTCACGCAATCCAATCTTGACTTATGGTCTGTGAAACATGCCTAAATCGTCATTTCATAATCATTACCATATAATTTTAACACATGACCATTCAGTCCAATATACAACCTAGTTTAATTCCTCAACTATATGATCAATGGAATATTTCCAACACATTACTCAATTATATCTAGAAAAATGCTCCTAATATTCAACAATTGAATCATGATTAATCATGTGAAAGCCCATGAAATTGACAAAGTTGATCAGTGCAATGTTCTAATTAACCAACAACATGAACGTGTACGGCAACACGAACACAATCTTCATCATTAACCTTGTATCAGAAGTGAACCTTAAATTCCGTGATGCCTTATAGGTGATATTCTTAAATACACTCCTATTAATGAAATTCAATGTTGTAGGATCACCTTAGAGGTAGAATCTTAGCAAAGGTTCATCCAAAGTCTCACTAGCTTATCTCGAACCACCTCACCTGCTAGAAGAATCTTGTTTGGAACACAAAGTCAGACTTTGGGTGCTTCCCAAGGCTTCACAGCCTTAGGGTCATCTTCTTCTAGTTCTGGCTTGATTGCAACCTCATTAATCTCTATCGGGTCTATCTACTATTGTTTTAATCCACAACCATCAAACAATAACCCTACCAAGGTTATCAGAAAATTTTGGCTCTTCTAATTTGAAGAGGATGTTAACACCACCCCTTGCATATTCAATCCCCTTTGAATATTACCCTTGCAAATGAACCTTTTCCTATGTTTAAAGATCATTTACCCAAATTTTCTATAGATGGTACAATTACTACAAATGAGCACCTAATCTTTTTTTAGAATGCTTTCCATAATATTGGGGCAAGCGATAACGATACTTGTATGCAATTATTTGTTAACTCCTTATCCGGTAAAGTTGCCCTTTATTTCTTTGAGCTTCCCTCAAAATATTTTAGTACCTGGCATGAACTTCGTTATTGGTTCAAGTCTACATATGGGGAACCATGGAATCCTATTGATCATGATTATAATAATACTTCTTTCCCAAAAGGAGAGAATGTTAATAGTTTTAACCTGCATTTTACTAAACTTTACAATCAAATTATCGAAATCATTCACCCCGAGAATTAGTCTACGATGATGCATTATTATAGTGTGTTACCCCCTCTCTATCATCAACAAATTGAAGAAAAGAATTCCACTAGCTTGGAATCTACTTTGCAAATTTTTCTAGAATATGAAGAGCAACTTAGGAGAGTGAGTGTCCCTCTCGAAAGTCAAACTAGTCAAATTGACATGGCCTTAATATTGAAACTTATGTAAGACATGAGAAATAGGGTGATTTCATATGTACACAGATTAAAATCATAGCCTTAGAACCCCACTGCTAGGCATACTCACGTAGCTCAATAATTCTATCAACCCTCATCCCTACTTTCATGTCCATGGTGCAAATTTTGTGAAGATTATCACGATGGTAAAACTTGTCAAATATGTCAAGATGCTAGGAAAATGACCTTTGGTAATAAAATTGACCCTACATTAGCTAATCTTTATTGGGTTGATGAGGATGACATTATAGCTGTTGAAACTAGGAATGCATATAAAGCTCAATGACAAAATAACAATCTTCTAAACAACACTTGAACAAAAGGTCCTCGGATTTTGCTCACAATTGCACATCAAGAAATAGCTTTGCTTCTAACCAACATGTGCATACTTCCTCCTCCTCTTCTGCCACTTCATTTTCTGATTTCAATATTCTCACTTAGAAAGACAATATTAAAGTTGATGTTTCATTACTTGACATGGCCACAATTCTTGAGAAACAAAAGTAGTTAAAAGGATTCCTTGAAGGGAGAATTTTTTCACAAATCAATTATCTATAAGTTCATTGATATAGGATACTTTTGCTACTAATAACCTTTATGCTTCTTCCAGAACTCCCCTTTTCTATGTTTCAATAAAAATTTATAACAAAATCACACATTGTTGTCTCATAGATGGAAGGTCTAGGCCAAATGTAATGCCTAAAATCATTATGGAAGAACTAGGATTACAATGCATTGATGATACTCCTAGGAAGATTATAGGTTTCAAAAATTCTCTACAAGAATCTATAGGTACTATCAACGTTTTTACTTTAGTCATTTGTTCCCATCCAAAGATTTGAACAACTTGTAACATACAAGTAGTTGACATGTTAGTCTCAAATTATTCACCTGTACTTGGTAGAGATTAGGAAGTCTGAACCAGTGGATATCTATCACTTTACAGGACACATATGAACATTCTCAAAAATACCAAAAACATCATCTTATTTCAGGAAGGATGTATCTCTCCTTACATTGAAGTATTACCTCAAACACATGTCAATTACATTGAACAAGGCATGGGTGTATATTCTCTTTTTAAAAAGGATGATATTCCCCCTCCTCCAAAGCCTCAATTCGATGACCAACTTTGGTATTTGCATTTTGATGGTACCTCGTCTCGTGAAGGAAATGGTGCAAGTATCCTTATATACTTGCCTCAAGGAAAATTATACACATATGCCTATAGAATTGAATTCGACTGCACTAACAATGTAGCTAAATATGATGCCCTTATACTTGGGATTGAGCAAGATCTTTATTCAAGATGAAAATTCCTAACTACCTATGGTGATTCTAAACATGTTGTCAATCTTGTCAAGAAAATTTACTCTCCTAATAACAAGATCATCAAACATCATACTCAAGCAATCTGGGAAAATATTTATTTTTTAGATGATTTCAATATTAAACATGTTCGTAGGGAATTGGATGCTTTAGCTAATTGACTAGCTTCCTATGCTTCGAGTCTCTCATGACAAACCCTCCCTAATAGGCTTGATATGTAATTATCAAGCCCTATATAGGCCTCATCTCCCAAATAATGAATAAGACAGGCAAGTCTTCCAAGACAATGAAAGCATATGCTCCTTCCTTCATAATCAACTAGATGATCATAATCAAATTATTTCTTTAAAAGCCAACAAATATCCTCTAGGACTTTCTCCTCTAGAAAATTCATTCTCCCCTAGGGTACTCACGATGACCCTAAACTATTACAGATTGGAGCCCAATGTTCTGATCAAGAAATGTAAAAATTTGTTGCCCTCTTTGCCTGGTCATATAAGGATTTTTGTGGTTTTGATCCTAGTATTTTACAACACGCTATTCCTATTAAACTAGATGTGAAGCTTGTTAAAGAAAGACAAAGACCCATTAGCCCTTCTCTTAAAGCATTCATCCATAAAGAGATAGAAACAATTACTAATGCACATATTAGCTTTCTTGTAAAGTATTTGGAATGGGTAGCCAATTTGGTCCTAGTACTTTTAACCTGAAGGAAGCTTATACTATCATCTCAAGGATCATCACTCTACTAGTAGGAAAAGTATGGGAATTCTTTTGGAGATTGCAATTATGGCCAAAATTCTCTCCTTCTTTTTGGTTACTCATGCAAGGTAGGACCCTCACATGGGAAAATATTTATCAAGGGGGATTCCAAGGGCCCTCCCTATGTATTCTATATTCTTACAATGTGGAAACCACTAACCTCCATAATGAATGTATATTCTCATATATTATCTGGGATAACATTGCTTCTATATTCAGGAAGTCAACCTAATCAAGAGTAAGCTTGAAAGTAACTATTAAAGATTGGAGAAATTATACCTTCTCTCACCCAATAATCAATAGATATTGGTTGCTAATCCGAAGCTTTGTCCTATGGGAACTTTGGAAAGAGAGGAATAAGAAAATTTCTAAAGGTCGTGTTTCCAAGGAGGAGTTTGTTTGGAAAAATATCATAAAGGATATTAGAGAGACAATTTCATCTTCCACATGGTCCCTTCAATATTGGACCTACAACTCATAGGAAAGTTTCATTCTCAAATCCCTTGGACTTCAAGCCTCTATCTTTTTGCAACCATCCTTGTCAATACAATCTAGATCTAGCAGTCCTACAAATTGGGCCCTTCCTCCTTAAATATTTTTAAAATTAAATTTTGATGGGGCTTCCAAAGGTAACACAAGTCGAACTAGTTTTTGGGGTGTTTTCAGATATCTAAATAGTCAAAGTATACACATATATGTGATATCTATTGGCATTGATAGCAACAATGTAATAGAACTCCATGCCCTTGAACATGGATTATGAATTTTCATGAGGAACAAATTCAAAACTTGATTGTTGAGGGGGACTCTAAGATGATAATTCAAATGGATAAGAAATTATAAAATTGATCTTCTCCCTCCAAAGTTTCTTGTAGTTGGAGGCTCTAAGGAGAACTTGAAAGAGTAAACTCTTCTTTGGTAGATATCTCAGAATCCATTCTAATCCATGTAGAAAGAATGGGGAATCAACTAGTTGAAAAAATTGCTAATGAAGGCCTCTTCTTCCTCAAAATGCCATTAGACTCAGACCTTGGTCACAAATGGAAATGTAATCACCCAGACTACATTGTGAATAGATTGCATTTAAGGATGTCTCCTCCCGACATGTGTAATTAGGAGACTTGACATCATAGATTACATGATGATAATATATGGCAAGTTTGAGGGGTGTAATGTCCCATACATGCGACATAGGTTATGTATGGTATTAACCATTAGAGTTGCATAACTACATTTCATTCCCTCGGAAGATGATAATGAGCCCCCATCAACCATTCAGGGGACTCCCCCACAACTTGTTATGGATTTTATTTATGCATTCAGTTTTCCTGATATATTTAGCTTGACTACAAGTATTAGATATGATAGGTTTACGACTTTTTTGCTTAGTTACAAACATTCTCAGTCTCTCTATGGTTTTTGATATTCAGAATAAATGTATGCCTCTAGTAATAATGAAGAAACTACTTTTGTGTTACTACTATGATTTCCCCAATGACAAACCAGTCACAAAAAAATAATTTTAATATATCCTTTTAAACTATATCAATAAATAAACAAATTACTAACCTAAAAAAAAAAAAAAAAAGTTATGTCATTTTTTAATAATCTTATGTTATTTTCCCTTTTCACATGAGGTGATTATTGTACCAAGAGGAGCTCTCCAACCTAATATGGAAGAAATGTTGTAATTTGTTGTTATGTTATATTATCTAAATATTTTGACTAAATCAAATTACATTATGTGTGTGTGTGTGTGTGTGTGTGTGTGTGGATTTTCAAGTGTTGAGAGGGATCAAATCTCTCGAGGTGCAAACCTTTCTTTAAGTTTTGCACTAAAAAAAGAGGTTTGCACCTTGAGGGATTTGCTCCCTCTCTACACTTGATAGATTTGGAGTTAAGCATTGTTTTTTCCCAAATATATGATATGATTATATTTATTGATAAATTAAATTTTACCTAACTTTTGTTTGTGTCTTTTTCTTTTTCTAATGTGTGTTTTAGTAAATAATAATTTAAGTGATTCGAAACTTCCACAATTATTCATATTGTTGTTGGAGATTTATGGAATAGAACTATGTAATATTTTTTATCCATCCAACCTTTTAGATGGTTACTCCACAAAGCTCTTTGGTCCTTGATGATGGATGGAATAACCATCTGAAACTTTAGACAAATAAAAATATTACATAGTTCAAATTCCCAACAACAAAATAATTATTTGTTTTAATTTATTATTATTGATATTTATGGTTTAAAATAGCCTTTACTTTGTATTATTTTTATTATTATCTATATTCTGCTTTATTAAATATTTCCTATTGTGTTAATTCTTTTATTTATTATTTCTTAATAGTTAGTTATAGTTAATTAAATTTGACCATACAAATATTTTAATTTATTTTTCAATTATTACTAAATTAACCTAATTTTTAGTTTTATTTAACTTATTATTGTGTTAATCATGGGTTAATTTTATATTTATTTATAAATCAAGATTTATCCAATACTTTTCCCTCTTAAAGTGTTCATCTTGGTTGATTTTTATAGTTAATTAAATTTGATTTTAGAGTACCTATTTATTAATTAATTATTGTTAAATTTCAAATTGCAAGTGCTTAGATTTTATTGAGTTTATTATTCATTACAAAATATGTAAATTTATGTTTTTAATTTATATATATTATTTATTTAATTTATAATTTAAATATATTTTATTTTTTTTTATTGTTTTAATTTTTTTTTTCAAAGAAAAAATCGAATTTTTCTATTAAGTCAATAAAAAGTTACATTTGTAGATGCATTTAAGCATTCAAGGTACTGTATGTTCACAAAAAACATATAGTAATCCATCTTTGGGATGATCGTAGCAAAAAAATACTACTCAAACCCAAAAGCCAAAGAACCATATCTAAATACCGGGTCTCCCCATTAATGAGGAAAACGACCCATAAATACATAATTGTTTTAACCAAAAAACCAAAATTTGGATATGAGAATCCATCAACTACAAGTTTATGAAAACTTTTTGACAAAAACATCAAAAAGAAAATGACAAAGCTGATAATTAAAATTTTGCTAAGAGTCCATTCAGAGAAAAAATTGTAAGGTTGTTGATCTAACACACAGACCTTGTCTTCTTCTACTTCAGTTGTGACAAGTGTCCATATCTTGTTGCAGACCCTCCTTAGAAAGGAGGTTTGCTTGAGTATTCTGCTCCCTATAAATGTGACAGACAATTATGAGATCAAAATTCTATTTTAAATGTAAGTTTTTTTCTTATAATAGAATCAAAATATAATTTTAATATCTATGTTCTCTGTTAAACCATTCTATAACATTCAGTGAGTCACCAAAAATTTGAACCGATACCATTCTCATATGAATAAGCCAAACAAATGAAAATTTCAAAATTGAAATTTTACATAGTTATTTGATCCTGAGCAAAGACCCACTAATTATTTTTTTAGCTATATTAAATTTAGTTTGTGATTAGCCTCAATATTAAATAGAAAAATAATCTACTTACTTGTATAAATGTTATATTAACTTTGGATTCAGCCAAATTCCAACATCCCAGGAAAAAATAAATAAAAATAAAAATATTAATATTAATTTTTTATTTTTTATTTATTTTAATTTATTGATTTCTTATTAATTTGATGTTTTGTTTTCCAACTATATTGACTTTAGTATGGCATTAATCTCAATGTTGAATGAAATTATAATCTACCCATTTATGAAATGTTGTCATCAAGAATGAAGTCAGTCAAACTCTAGAATCCCGTGATTTTTTTTTAATTTCTTTTAACTTATTAACATTTTATTAACTTATTAATTTGATATAGGTTAACTCCAAAAAAAATCGAAATATAATGAGTGAAGAAAACTTGCAAACTTGCATTCTCGTATAGATTGTAAAGTCAATGGATATAATTTGGATGGTTGAAAGGAAATTGTTATCCCCCTGGGATGGATTTAAATCTCACTTGTATTAATTGGAGCTAAGCAATTTCATTATTGCAATGTCTTAATTATTTGAGAGGGGAATGAACTATCCAATAACTACTTCAAGGTAGGATGAACTATGGGAAAAAAATAAAATAAAAAAACATTATACTAAAAGAAATCACAACATGCATAGCTCAATGTTTTATTTATATTACTTTCCCATTCTTGCTTATTTAGTAGGTTTATTATTTAATCGGAGCTAAGCAATTTCATTATTGCAATTGCTTAATTATTTTAGAGGGGAATGAACTATCCAATAACTACTTCAAGGTAGGATGAACTATACACTTTTAAGGAAAATAAAAATAAAAACATTATACCAAAAGAAATCACAACATGCATAGCTCAATGTTTTACTTATATTACTTTCCCATTCTTGCTTATTTAGTAGGTTTATTATTTTAGGGGTCATTTAACAAATAATTAATTAATTAATAAAATTGATAAGTATAAGTAGGTTTAAGTTTTTCTAATTAATTAATCCATAATTATTGTTGTATTTAATTAAAATTAATCATTTAAATTATTAATAAAATTATAATTACTAGTTGGATGGTTTTTGCTAAATTAATATTACGATATATTTTATTTTATTCTAAATCGATTATTATATTATTTTTTTATTTATCTTGTATTTTGTAGAGGAAAAAATAAAGGAATTGGTTTGGTAGACTTATTTTACTGGTAGATTTTAATTTCGAAATTTGAGAGTTTGGAACTTCTCTAATCATTTTAAGGCATCATATGGCACTTTTTGAAGCCAAAACATTGCAACAATTGCTCCAAACTCATTAGTGTTGTTCTACATATTAAGAGCTTTCTAATGGTACGAAATTCACCTTAATTGGAACTTGTATTTAGGAATTATGTCTCTAGGAATTTGACTTTCTTCATTACCCACCATGGTACTAAGTGGAAGCCATGTGAGCCCCCATTACACATGTGTAGGGTTAGCCACTTGTAAAATTTCAAGAAGATTACACAAGATCCAAAAACTTAACATTATTTGAGGGTTGAGGCATGCAAAAATCTCAATCCTAAACTCATATAAAACTATGTTAAATACCAAACCACTAAGAAGAGAGAATTCCATTATTTTAGCATTGTACTTGTTCCATATTTTTGCTTGCGAGAGGCAATTAGAGCAGTTTAATGGCGGTGCTCAGTAGTTGCTAGTAATCCAGTGGATTCGGATTGTCTGTGATATAATTCATTGACAAGCATTATTTTTTTATACGCAACCTTGCACAGAAGAGGGAAAAGTCACACCAAAAGAGAAGAAAAAGTTTAAAGAAAGAAGTGGAATCCCTGGTTCACTCTGTAGGTTTTAACCCCGTACAGAAATTACCTGCATACGAATTCTAAATCACAGGAAAAATAAAAAAATGCGAGAGCATAACACATAAAAACACATATGCACAGAGATTTTCCCCTGGATCCCAAAATCGGGACTACCAGCTTGATTTTTCATTATGTTCCTTTCAATGTTACAATAAATATTTATACATGCCAAAGCATCCAATACCATGGACCAAAAACAATCGCGTCCAAAACCATGGACCGAAAACCATCGCGTCCAAAAAACATGTGCCAAAATCATGCACAAAACCATAGGTGGGTCCGCCCAAACCCCCTATTAACTATGTGGAAAGAATATAACACAACCCAACAATCTCCCACTTGTTGTTTTCTTTCCACAGGGGGCCACAGGAGAGCTTATTCATTTTCCCAGCCCTGAAACACCCATTGTTTCTCTACACCAAGAGAAATTCTCAGAGCTAACAGATTTTGTCAATGCATCTACAGTATTCTTCAAAGTGTCCACCTTTACCAGCAACTCCTTTTTGTCTTCTATCATATACCTCACAAAGTGATACTGAACATCAATGTGCTTTGTCTTTGAATGATAAGCAGGGTTATTTTCCAAGGAAATTTCACTTTGGTTGTCACAGTCTATCCTTATAGCTCCCTGTACTAACCCCATACTTGAACACAATCTCTGCAACCAAACTTCTTCCTTGCTTGCATGAGTGGTGTCCATGTATTCTTCCTCTGTAGTTGATAGTGCCACTACAGATTGTTTCTTACTCATCCAACTGACTGCACCTCCAAATAGGTTAAACACATA
>APFE030039138.1:0-14655 GCA_000404065.3 Pinus taeda | reverse complement strand
AATATGAGTTAAACATATATACTTTTAAAAAACATGTGACATGATTCAACCCACTTTACCACAGATATTCTTAACCTGTATATATGTTTTTAAACAAAAATATAGGTCAATACCATGGTTTACTAATACCATAGCCCAAATTATAGACTTTGTTACAATACTACGGGCCAATACCATCGCTTATTAATACTACATGCCCAAAAAACCATAATTCATGTTCATATGACATATAATTATACCACAGTTTTTTTTTAATTAATCAACTTAATACAGATTACATTTAACAATATTATTGAGATAAAAAATATTCATAGCTCTTTGAAATGTCATCAACTACTAAGAATATTATAAAATATTATGTGAAGGGGTTAAATCCCTACCATTTACAAATAATTAATTAAAATTTTGAGCTATATTTCAAAGTAGATATGCTAATAAGCAATATTCATCTTTTTCTTTGTAATTAAAAATATTCATTATGCTTAAAAAATAATATGAATTAATAAATATATTTATAGGATCATATATTTTTTGAAAGAAACGGTTATATTTCTATTAAACAATCTAGATTCTAGCCATAATCATTACATTCATAAGTAACAATATTTCCATATCCATCCAAAAATGCTATAACTAGAGACAACAAGAATTCAGAATATACTTCTCCAGTTTTTCTACATCATTTTCCTTATACATTCCCCAAAAAAGCCCATTAATATTTGCATAACATAAAAAATAAAATAAATAAATAAGAATATTTCTACTTGCTAACTAGTCGGTTTATTTTGACCCATGCTATTTGATTTCTTCCATGTCAACCACTTCTTTCCCCATGTTGGTCTGCATCCTCAGGTTCATTTTTTCAGCTTCTTGTTGGATTTGTAGATGTACTAGGAAGTCCAGAGGGGGTGCTCCCTGCTTGTCGTGCGCTAATGCATTGTCACCTTCCTCCCCAATGCTAAACACTTCCTTAAGAACTGACACGGTCGCCATTTCCATCTTCTCTTCCAAATTCTCCACATTTCAATCAAGATTCACTATCTTCACCATGATGACCTTCATTGTTTCTTGCATAATCTCTACATCCTTCCTCAAACCTTCCAATCGACATGTCGCAAGGGTAAAGTGAGACTGGGCTTCTGATATAATTTCCTCCCCAATTCACAAAATCATGTCCTCCACTTCATGCATTAACGCATCAAGGAAATTCTGAGAAGGGTCTCTGAATCCATTACCAGAAAACGAAGTCATGACTCCAACACAATGAGGATGAGCGACTATCCACAATGCATAAACCCTCCATAACTAGCTTCATATAGCCAGGATTAGATCTAGATCGACGGCGCAAGAGGACACTTCATTTATAATTCTCTTCGATAGTGCACTCCCTACAACCAATTTAATTTCCATTATTTCTTTCTCCAAGATTAATTCCCACATGATCGACCTGATGCAATCCTCCTCGAGCTTAGGGAACATTATTTCCTCATTGTATCTCTGCCTTAAATCTTGGATTCCTAGCTCCCAATTGTCCTTAGTCTACCTTGATTCCTCTTGATTATCCATTTGGATATTGACGGATCCATCTTATCACCAAGACCCTGATCATTGAACATTTGTTCTAAAGAGTAAATTAAACAATTAGTTTTTCTTTTAGACTAATCACCCCTCTTAATATTCTTCTAGCATTATGAGGTTTCTCGATTATAAATGTTCATGGGATGTGACATTTGGATGGTGTGCTCTCATCCTCCATAAGTTCACCCCGCTCCAGAATGACGGCTCGGTTCACTTGTTCATCCACCATCATATTATTATCCCTTTTAATGTGATAAAAATTGATTTCTTCAAACTTTCCCAACAATAAATATATTCTTTGCAAAGTTGGATTTGGGTCATGGTCCTTTCTTTGAGACCATTTTATTCATTTTTGTATGGTAATAAGGGAATCTCCAAAGACTGTAATTTGTGTTATTCCTTTGATTTTTTCCAACCTTGACCCTTTCTATAATCCATATTCTTCCACCTAGTTGTTTGTGGCTACTCTCAATCCCCAAGCGAACCTTTCCAATCTTTTCCATCAGGACTAAAGATAGCCCCTCCCACTCCAGCCTCCCCCATTAATTAGAATCATAATTATGAGTTATATGGACTAAGCATTAATTATGTTATATTAGTACTAACAATTATAAATATCTACTAATTATAACTATTAATGATTTATCTCTAATTTAATAACATCTATTTTATATAATATTAAATGGATCATTATATAATAGTGATGATGATGATGATGATGATGGTTAACGTCCACCGAGACCAAACATTGGTCTATCGGACCTAAAGAAACAAATTATTTATTTTGATTTAAGATTTTATTCTATGCTCAAAAAGCTTGAGAGAGAAGCTCCCAAGCTCACTATAATTTTGACATTGTAAGAGGCTAGGAAGGTCAGTATTGTAACAAAGATTGTGAAATTGAGATCTAATGTGGTTGTACGCAGGGCACTTTAAGAGGAAGTGGTTTTCATCCTCGATGTTCCTATTCTCACATATATGGAAGATCCTTTCCATCCATGGCGTTTTAGGGTCTGCCCAATGACCTGTTTCACTATGGAGCTCATGAGAATTCGTTCTAATCTTTGCTATATTAATTTTCTTCTTTGAGCTAGTTAAAATAGAGAGATACTTTAAAATAAGTGTAGTCTAACTATTCTAAGTTTTGAAGTATTTCAGGGATATTTTCTCACCAATTTTTCCCACAAAGATTTGTTACAATCACAATTTTGAGTTGTGTAAATTGTACTATCTAGGTGCTCCAAGGATTTTTCATGGTGTTGAATACATTTAAGCAACCAAAAATGCATATTAAACAAGAAACTATCGCAATCTCTCTCACAAATGTATCACAAAATTCCCACCAAAAAACCCCAAAATATAGAATAGTTAGATAACACATTATATAGTTTGTCATATATCATGGTACTTTCTAGGAGGAAAAAATGGAACAATTGAATTGTAAGGTCCATTTTATTGGTATGTCCCAATTTACAAAATTTGGGGTCTAGAACCTTGTAGAATCATTTTAAGGCATTAAATATTTCTTTTTGGTGTCAAAATTCTACAATAATATATCCAACCCCTCAACATTTTTCTACACATTGAGACCCTTCCAATGGTATGAAAATCACCTCAATTAGAGTTTTGATGCAAAATTTATGTATCCCACAAGTTGACCTACCTCATTGATCAACATGGTACCAAGTGTATTCCATGTCAACACCCATTACTCATGCATGGGATAAGAAACTTGCAAGAACTCAAGAAGGTTGTAGAATTAGGTATAAAAACTTAACATTAACTAAGGTTAAGGCACGCAAAAACTAAAAACCTTATACCACTATTAGGATATTTAAATATTGAGCCTCTAGGAAGAGAGGGGGTTCCATTATGTTAGTATTGTACATGTTCCATATTTGAGAAGAGCATATAGGAATGGGATTTGAGAGGATAACAAAGGAGGAAGAAGTTTTTGTAGTATCCATTTAGGCCACTATCAAAGGAAACTACATAAAGAGTTCCCCTTTTTTGTATTTTCAATTTCATATCTAGATAAACAAGAGTAAAGCATAAGCCTCTTCTTTTAGATGGTTTTCTACCATTTTGTGCTTTCGAAGATACCTCTTGTGTTCATTTTTTTCCCTTGGAAATAGTTGTAATTTTCATTAGTGAGAGAAAATTTCATTTTGTAGATGCAAATCATATGCAGTATGTGGGGCATTGCATGTCTAGTATAAGTTAACGATGACGTAGATGCTCCACACAGGGAGCGAACTATTCAAAAAACCAAAAAAATAAAGTCTCTTCGCAGAGAGAGTATAGTTTAGCTTAGTTCTGCATATATAGTGACATGAAGAGAAACATAAATATTTACATATATTCAAAAACTTCCTAGCGCGTATTGAGCCATCTAGTTATGCCTCAAGGTCTACGAACGGTCTATGATAGTGTTGATAGATAACACTGTCCTTCTCTTCATGGATCATCTAAGTGCCATCATGCCTGTGCGCTGCCTCCTTGGATAGGAAATCTGCAGCTGTGTTGCACTCCCTGAAGATGTGATGGCAAACAAAAGTGTCAAATGTCAAGATGAGCCTGTGGATTTCATCCAAGATATGCCTCAATGTGTATGCATTGCAGTTTGATTTTTTGTTTATCCAATTGCAGACTAATTTTGAGTCTCCGAAGAGTTGGAGGTTTGTGCACTGATTGCTCAAAGCAAAATCTTGTGTTCATTTATGTGGATGGTGTATTCATTTTTTTTTTCATTTTCATATTTTATATAATTTCATAAATTTAAGCAACAAAACAGTGATAATGAATATGAGATATAAGGAAATAAACTTGTATAGTAAAATATTTCAACATAATACAATATCTATGGCAAGCAATTGTGATTAAATATCCACATCAATGTAAAAGCATATTAGTATGAAATCAATTCTCTTTGGGGTAGTTGTGAAAATTTGTAGAATTTAGGAGGGTATAAATTAATAGAAATTTGCTACCACTGATGAAATCGAACTGAAATCAAGAGATTATAAATTTTCTCTATTATTTTACGGAATGGAAATCACGGTTTATAAACACATGCAATGGCATGCAACCATTAAAACACCACAAGAACACAATGATTTATAGGGGAACCCAACTGGGAAAAACCCCTCCACTTCTTGTCATTAACCAAATGAGAATGAGATTTGGAAATAATACTGAGAGAGGGGGGGGGGGGGGGGGGTGAATCAGTATTACCAAATCACTAACTTTTTCATTTTCATACTTAGATTTATATATGCTACTTCAGTTAAGGGAACCCGCGTGTACACTCATCTGTGTTTAATGCAACTAGCGTATATCCAGTAAACTTATGATTCAATTAATCCATTATATGTTGATCTTTAATCAGTGCATCAGATCTTCATTAACAGTAAACAAGTGTAGTAAAACAGAATAGATCATCACACATAAGAAGCACACATGAACACCAAGATGTAAGGTGGAAACCCAATGTGGGTGAAAACCACCTGTTGTAATTCGTCTCTATCTTCTTTTAATAAGAAACTTCTTTTTACAATATTTCTGTACTGGAGCAGTCGTATACTAGTACGCAGGCTTCTACCTGCAGAAGGCTATAACCTTCTCTCATTCTCCAACTTCTCCTATAAGGGAGCTACTACCCCCTCAGCTCTTGTACTAGCTGATGTACTAGTACGTAGGTGCCGACCTACAGAAGGTTACAATCTTCTCTCGTTTTCCAGCTTCTCCTGGAAGGGAGATACAACCCCCTTAGCTCTTGTACTAGATGATGTACTAGTACATAGGTGCTGACCTACAGAAGGCTACAACCTTCTCTTTCTTCCTCCAGGTACCACGTTTCATAAATTTTCAGACTGGATATTCATTGAACACACAACATCATAATCTGAAGGCCACGTTTCATCCAATTTTTATACTGGACCCATCAATATCATTGAAGAACAAAATCAATCACCACTTGCATCATCAATCTCTTAATCACCCAATACTGAATCACTAAAACCCTGTCAACAAAATGCAGTCACCAGAACACAGAGCAGAACACAGAATTCTACAACAATATTCAGAACCAGCTGTATCATCAAAAATCATGCATCAAAGTGCATACGCTACTTGAAAGTGCCGAACCAGTGTGTATACGCAACTTCACCAAAGTGAACCAGCATATATGTCATCAATTACTTACTTATAACTTTGTTGCACTTCCTGACTTCACACATACCTAGATCATTACATATACAAGGATAATACGTATCTTAGCAACCAAATCTAGTCCATCAGATCACATAAAGATAAGTCATTATGATCCTGATCCATTATAGATCTCATCCATCAACACTGAAGCTAAACATAATCAACCAATTTGAATATGCAGAATACTGACACCAGTAAACAGTCACCAGAACTCAGACTTTGCATCAACAACCAGAATCACCTGTAACTTCAAGCATCATATTTTATATGGTATACGCTATTCAGATGTATCTAACTTGCATATATACGTGTTTATATCATAGTAAACCAGCGTATACATATGTAAATATTCATTCATGATTTGCAGCCATTCCAAACTTGAGTTATAACTAGATCATAATATTTATAGAATATTACATGCATCAATATATAGATCTAGAATAATCATGATCAAACCATATAGAGATGATTCATTCCAAGCCATACAATCCCGATCCATCATTAGATCTTGTCCTCCACTAACCGTTGAGATTCCTCCTTGACTCAGATCAAGTAAAGCATCATGAACCCATAACCTGCATATTGGATCTCACACTGCATCATATATTCGAGACTTTCTTAGTGCCTTTGCCTAATGATCTTCTCCTCCTTTTATAGTCTTAGGCCTTACTCAATACCATGGTCCAAAACTACTTAGAACCAATACCTTGGACCAAATACCTGGGGTTAACACGTCGGACAAGATTCCTTGGACCAATACCATGGATCACAATACCATGGCCCAAATACCATGGACCAAAGCCAATTGTACGCGCCTTTCCATGCATGAAAGTGTGTGTATACGTATATGCATCTTTTGGTCGGATAACCCGCATCTATACGCGTCTTTATCAAGGGGAACCTGTGTATATCTCTTTTTATTCATTCTATGAGACTGAACTGTGATTTGTCATCTTAATAAGTTGTCATCAAGGAAAATTCTTGTATCATAATGCAAACAATATCCCCCTTTCGACTTGATGGCAAAGCCGACTTGCCATACTGAGAACTGTCATCTTAATGAGTTGTCATTGTACATTACATCTGAATTGATTCCTTTGAGTTGTCCTACATCCCATGTATTCTGTCACATCCAATATCTGTAAATTCATCTAGTTATATATAAGTGATTTGTTCTGCTACAAGTGGGTTTCCATCAATTAAAACACATGCATCATAATGCCAACATAAGAAACTATTATAATGTCTTTCTTCAATCCTAAAGCACACCCTGCACTATAAACTTGTTCTCCTGCTGAATGTCCTTCTCTAGCCAACACTCAATGAATTCAAGGCCCCAACTTGCTCCTATTTCCTTGCATAATCCTGGAGGAAAATATCCTAAAAGATAGGAATTTTCTCTTATTTGCTTGTGCAATTCCCAAGGAATGATTCACCTGCTTACCTGCCAAGCATGTACACTCAACTAGTATACAATTTATAATTACAATGTTTATTTTCCTCCACCCTAGCTAGGAAATTCGAATTCCATGCATGTATGGGATATTTTTAGTTGATTGACTAGTTTAACTAAGAGATCATTGGGTTAACAACAATTCTACTACTCAATTGACCTTCAACTGAATGAACTACTTACTTAAGCTCAGTAAACTGAGTTAGACTGAAAATAATTGAACTAGATTGCTAAATTTTAGCAATCACTACATGCTCAACTCTACTTCTAGCATATAATTCAAATTTATTGAGTAAGCTAATAAACAAGGCCATGTCACACAAGTTAACGACATTTCAAGTCATCATGCTGATGTGGAAAATTGAATTACTAAATTTTACTAAGGAACAAGTCAAATTTAGCCTTTCTTGCTACACTTCTAACACTCCCTCTTAATAAGAAAGGGATTTTTCACCACCCTATCCTTCACCTGTGGAATTCGAATTTTCCTCTTAACAATTCCTTTGAATAAATTAATTAATTAATTTTTAAACCAACCATTGATATTATTTCATTTATTTTTTTACCTAATTTGACTTTTTTTCCATTAATAATAATAATAATAATAATATTAAATTAATGAATAATAATTTGTCCTGGGTCCTAAGATCAAAATGAGTCGTTGGTCAATTTAGCCGTTGGACACTCTTCTCAGATTATTTAACATGCTAAGCTGGATTAGTTTCTTCAACTTGTCCTGACGATGAACCACACTAGTTGGTTCAAAACGCGTCGACAAATGAATTCTTATGCGATTTACGCTGAAGAATCTCTCAAAAATTCCTTTGTCAATATACCTGCATCCTGCTCCTCAATTGGAATGTACTGTAGCATCATAATTCTCCTCTGCACACAATCCTGCAAGTGATGTTACTTGATATCAATGTGCTTGGACCTGTCATGAAATACTAGATTCTCAAAGACTTTGATACAACTCTGATTGTCACAATAAATCACTATTGGATCCATCTCCTAACTTAGAAGACCCACACGAATTTTCCTCATCCATATGTCCTCACATATTGCTTGACTTTCAACCATGTATTTAACCTCTGGTGAGCTGAGTGCCATAAACCTTTGTTTCCTGCTATACTAGGACATAGCTACAAACCCACCACTAAAGATAGCACCTGGAGTACTTTTCTTGTCTGATGGACTCCCTACCCAATATGAATCAATGAAACCTTGGAGCTTCATTCCCTTGGTCCTCATGTGCCATAACCCATACATGATTGGTTGCCTTCCAATACAGTTTGGTGGGCTTCACCGTGGCTTGACTCAACTGATGAACTGCATAGTATATGTCGAGCCTTGCTTTCACCAGATACATCAAGGATCCCACAAATTGCCTATAGATGGTAGCATCTACTGCCTCTCCTAGAGAAGCACTCTCGTTCCTCCAGTTTGTAGCTAGAGGTGTCTCCATAGGCTTGCACTTCTCCATGTGAAATATTTGAAGTATTTCAAAGGTATACTTCCCCTGACTCACAAACAACTCACCATCACCCTACCATACTTCCAGCCTAAGTAAGTAATGCATTAAGCCCATGTTTTTAATTTCATATTCTCTTGCAATTTTCTCCTTGCAATAGTGGATCAAATGCTCATCCCTTGTAAGTATCAAGTCATCAACATACAAAATCAAGATAAACAACTTGTCATCTACCACAATGTGATAGAGGTTGGCATCTTATTCACTTTCGGTGAAGCCCAATCCACTGAGATATGTGTTGATATGAGTCTAACATGCTCGAGGCACCTATTTGAGACCATACAAGGCTCTCCAGAGTCTACATACATGTGTATCCCTTTCATATGTCTCAAATCCCTCTGACTTCTCTATGAAAAATTCTTCCACAATAACACCATTGAGAAAGGTGGTCTTCACATCCATCTGGTATATCTTCCACCTCGTCTATGCAACCAATGCTATAATGGTTCTAATTGAGGAATATCTTGCCATTGGTGCAAATTTTTCCTCATAGTCCACTCCCACTACTTAAGAGAAGCCTTTGGCCACAAATCTGGCTGTGTACTTCTCGATGCTCCCATCAGTTGCATGCTTCACTTTATAAATCCATCTGGAACCAACCAATGACTTGTTCTTTGGTGTCTATACCACCTCCCATACATTGTTCTTCATGATGGAGTCATACTCCTCCACCATGGAATCAACCCACACTGGTTGAGAAACTGCTTCCTCAAATGGAGAAGGCTTCATCTCAATGAGTTCTATCATGAGAGCCATATACCCAGTGAACCTGTTTGGTGACCTCCTCTATTTGCACTGATATGTAAGAGCTCCCACATGCTACCATGCATCATGTACCAATCCATCAGTTTCTCTCGTTCTCTTCCTCCCCTCGCTAGAAAGTTCTGGTTGAGTGAGTGCCTCCACTTGACCTCTTATCTGATCCTTTGCATGTGGCTACTCCACAACATCTTGAAGCTCTACATGAGGCTCCTCCTTTGGAGTGAGAAGCTCCTCGTCCAGTGAGATACTTATCTCTCGCTCTAGAGAGCATATCATGGCCTTCTCCTCAATGTTGTCACCCCAAGTGAGGGAAAATACACCCTACATTTATGTGATATCTCTTTGTATCCTACAAAGACTCCCATCTCAATTGTAGGCTCAAGTTTCTTCCTACTATTCTTGGAGACATGGAAATACACAGTAGCTCCACAAATATTAAATGAGATGCATCTAGATTCCTCCCCGAGAAAGTTTCTTCGAGTGTGATCATGCCAAGTATTTTATGAGGGCTCCTGTTCTGCAAATAAACTATAGCGTTTCATGCTTCTAACCATAGATGAAATGGCATCCCCTAATCATGCAACATGGCTTTTACTGCTCCCACTATGCTTTTGTTTTTCCTTTCACCCAACCCACTTTGTTGTGGGTTATGGGGTGTTATTGGTTCACTTCTAATATCCTCTTTGGAACAAAACTCCTTGAAGGTGTTAGATACATATTCTCCTCCATTATTACTTCTCAGTGATTTCGATTTCTAACCAATCTCCTTTTCAACCAATGCTTTGAATTCAACAAATTTTGAGAAAACCTATCCTTCTTTTGCATGAAGAAGATCTAGCATTTTCTAGATAAGTCATCAACACAAATCACATAATACCGGTGTTTTTCTGTAGAGGCTGTTGAAAAGGATCCACATACATTAGAGTGGACTTGCTCCAAGATTTCTCTAGCTATGTATCTCGACCCTAGAAGGTGAATTTGACATATTTCCCTATTGTGCATCTAAGATCCTTCTCCTCTAGGCTATTGAAGAATTTGTTGATTATCATCATATGGAACAAGGCACCTGAATCTATATACCACACACTCCCCATTAAAGTGCTCTCCATGCATGCAATGAGGGTGAAGTCTAATTCAAATTGTGAGGCAAGTGCTTCACCTCCTTCTCCTCCTAAAGGCCTCTTTTTAGACTTATTGTGTGGACACTTTGTTGCATAGTGCTTGAATTCATGGCAGTGAAAACGTTCTATCTTACTTAGGTCCTTCTTCTTGCCATTGTTTTGGTTGGTATATGGTTTTCTTTGGGCCTTCTTTCCCTTACCCTCAATGAAAAATTCTCTTCTTCTGATTTAGATGTTACTTCGTCTCTAGTGTTTCGTTGAATTTCTTCCTGCATCGAATTAGACCACAATCTCTCCCAATTTATAGATTTGTCCCTTCCATTTATAGAGTCCTGGTAGTTGTGCCAAGATTTTGGAAGGCCTACGAGAGCTAGGGTCACTGATTCTAAAGAGGGAATATTTTCTCCGACTCCTCCAAGCTCATCTCGACACTGAGTGAACCTAGAGACGTAATGTTGAATGCTCTCTCCTTTCTTCATGCAGATGTTTCTCAACATGTCCTTCAATGCCAATTTCCTAACATCACTATCATTTTTTAATAGCTCAGAGAGGGTATTCCACATAGAAAAGGCAGTCTCATTGCCATGTCAATTCGAGACTATGTGGTCTCTCACACCCCCCAAGATGATCCTCCTAGATTTTGTGGTATCCTTCTTCCACTGGGCTAATGGTCATGCATCTGATATTGCTAGCTTTGGAATGTCATTTTTGGTGTACTCCAACACATCATTATTATCAAGTTGCTTCTATCCTATCCATCAAGGATATGAAATTCAAGATTCTCTCAAGGGCATACTCCAATCTCAATCTATTGAAAGATATTTTCCCACACAAAAAAAAAAAATTGTTTCACTAAATCTGTAAATCGAAATCTCTGAAGGAGAGGCTTTGTAGACTAGTTTTTTATTGTGATTTCTGCTCTGATACCACATAGAAATTAATAGATATTTGCTACTACTAATGAAATCAAATTGAAATCAAGAGATTACAAATTTCCTCTACTATTCTCTGGAATGGAAATCACAATTTAGAAACACATGCAACCATTAAAACAACACAAGAACATAATGATTTACAAGGGAACCCAACTAATAAAACCCCATCCACTACTTCTCATTAATAAAATGAGAATGAGAAACTATTAAAATGTATTTCTTCAATTTTGAAGCACACCCTGCACTGTAAACATGTTCTCCTATTGATTGTCCTACTCTGACCAACACTTAGCAAATTCAAGGCCTCAACAATCTCCTATTTCCTTTCAAAATACTCGAGGAAATTAGCTCCTAAAAGATAGTAATTTTCTCCTATTTTCTTATGCAATTCCCAAGTAATGATTCACCTGCTTAACTACCAATCTTGTACACTCAACTAGCATAAAATTGATAGTTGCAATGTGCCTTTTCCTCCACTTCATCTAATAAATTCAAATTACATGCATGTCTAGGCTATTTTTAGTTGACTGACTAGTTTAACTAAGAGATCACTGAGTTAACAACAATTCTACTACTCAACTAACCGTCAACTCACTCAACTAGTTACTTGAGCTTAGTTAACTGAGTCAAATTGAAAATAACTTAATTAGATTGCTAAATTTTAGCAATCACTACATGCACAACTCTACTTCTAGCATATAACTCAAATTTACTGAGTAAACTAGTAGACAAGGCCATGTCACACAAGTTAATTGAAATCCAAGCCATCTTGCTGATGTGGAAAATTCAATTACTAAATTTGACTAAGGCACAAGTGAAATTTAGCCTTTCTTACTACATTTCTAACAAGGAGTTGGATTAAGAAAGAATATGTAAAATCCTAGTTGTGGTGGAGGAGTCCATTCATAACTACCCTTAGGATGTAGCAAAAGAGATATCTGTTATACTAGAAGAGTATGTTATTAATATCTATCAAAACATGACCCTCCCCATGCCAAATCTAGCAAATGAGATCATACCTTCCAAGGAGGTTGGTGGCTCTAACTTAGATGTTGGAGCAAATGAGAAATAGAGAGAATGAAGACCTAGAAAAATATTCAAGGAAATAGTGTTGAAAATAATACTGAGAGGGGGGGTGAATCAGTATTATCAAATTCTTTTCAATTTATACAAACATTTGCAGATCTAACTAATGAAACTTGTGTATACCTTACAGACTTATAATTTAATTTATTCTTCAGATTTTGATCATTAATCTGTGTGTCAGAACCATTTAACAATAAACAGGAATAGGAAAAATAGAGCAGACAGTCACAACAAAGAACACAAGATATAAGGTGGAAACCCAATGTAGGTGAAAACCACCTGCTGCAATATGTCTCTATCTTCTTTCAAATAGAAACTTCTTTTTACAATGATTTTGTACTGGTGCAGTCTTATACCAGCATGCAGGCTTCAACCTACAGAAGGCTACAACCTTCTCTCGTTCTCTAGACTCTCTTGGAAGGGAGCTACAACCCCCTTAGCTCTTGTACTAGCTGAGGTACTAGTACGTAGGTGCTGATGTACTGAAAGCTTCAACCTTCTCTTTTCTTCCAGGGACCACGTTTCATAAATTTTCAGACTGGATCCATGAATATCAATCAAACATCAAATAAATCTACAATCAACCAACTTCCTTGTACAAATACTGAATCAATAATTTCTCAGCACTCATCAACCAGCCACTAGTTTAGAACCCTGAACACTGCAGTAATAGACAAAAGCAGTTAAAACATATTTCAAGAAAGGTCTGCAACTTCACCAATAGAAACCTGTGAGTGTCCGCACCTCTGCTGTGTTGAGCCTGCGAGTATCTGCACCTGCGCTGTGTCGAGCCTGTGAGTATCTGCACCTGCACTATGTCGAGCCTGCATATATCCATGTCTGCGTTGTGTCTAGCTTGCGGGTCTTCGCACCAGCGCTATGTCTAGCCTGTGGGTCTCCGCACCAGCGTTGTGTCTATCCTACGGACCTGCAGGTATAGATAATTTATCAGACTTCAATTATACCCCAGACTATCAGATTTATAGATATGATCATGCGCCAAAGAGATCTTGACCCATCAGTAGATCTGTCTTGTAATGCTCAGGTTTCTCCTTGATTCAAGTCTAGCTATGACTAACCAACTGATCACCAGTATTTCAGATCTTGCTCTTCTTAAGATATTCAACACATCTGTACATAGCCAAATGATCTCCTTTCCTTTATATAGACTAGGCCTTACTCAAACCATGGTCCAAAACCATAGAGATCCAATACTAGGGACCCAAAACCTGGGTTCAATACTTTAGATGAAAAACCACGGACCAAAACCATAGGATCAAAAATGTCGGACTAAATACCATGGACCAACCATAAGATTTCCCACGTGCGCGCGATTTTCTCTGCATGAAAGTGCGTGTACTTTATGTCCGCACTTTTTGTTCGGTACACCTACGAATATGTCTGTACCTTTTGATAGGTGCACCTGCGGAACCTGCCGATGTCTGCAGCTTTGTGAATAGGAACTTGTGGGTATCTCATTTTCTACTATTTTGAGAGCCTGAACTTGTGATCTATTATTTGAGTGAGTTTCCATCAAGGACAACACTTATGTTATCGAGCCAAACCTGTGCCAAAACTGTGTCATAATGCCAACAATCTCCCCCTTTGGACTTGATGGCAACCCAAAGTCACTCAAGGTATTTCCTCCCCCTTTGACATCAAGGGCAAAGGGTTATGCTCCCCCTGAGTACATGCTGAAATCTCTGCTCTGTTGTGCTGTCCAAGCTCCCCTTGACATATAGGCAAGATCTGCAAGAAGATGTTCTACAAAAGAAATATGACTTTATACATCATAACTAACCTTCCTATCACCAAATACTTCATACATATGGCTCTCAACCAAGAGAGGATACATGATATAATAAGAACATTACATTATCCATCCCAGGCATAGTGGGGCAACCCGTTACATGACCTTGACAAAAGAAATATAAGACATAATATCAGCAGCAATTGTCAATCATAGATCAGTATCCA
>APFE030039128.1:71981-88805 GCA_000404065.3 Pinus taeda | reverse complement strand
ATATTAATGTTATTATTTTTTTTAAACTTCACAAAACAAATTAAAAATTTCTTTATGAAAAAGCATTGCAAAGAAAAACAAAAAACACATGTTTAGAAAGCCTTTAAAAAATATACATCTTAGAACAAAAAGCAAAAAAATGAATAAGACAACTTGAAAAATGGTAAAATAATTAACATATAAAAAATGATTCACAGTTAATTCATTAGAAAATTTGAAGTGCCATAAATAAGCCATGCAACAAAAAGGGGTTGACGTTGCCTCAACACTTTTCAAAATCAACATGAAAATCACTAAGATTTAAAAAACAATGTTCATACTTGATACATAAGAATATTTAAAGTGCCAAAAATATGCTCCGAAAAAAAGGGTTTATTTTGAATAACCATTTTTCAAAATTGGACGATTTTTTTGCTATCTTAAAAAAATGGTAATCGGTAATTTTCTCGTTTGATCAGTAACTATGTTTAGTGACCCAAACACAATCCACAATTATCTGATTATCTTGTCTTTATGCTTCCTCCTTCTTCACTTGGTGATGAGGCTTCTTCTTGTCTTCTTATTGAACTTCTGTGATATGATTGGATATCTTTGAATGAGGCTAAGTACCCTTATTTATAGGCTTCCTTGTTCTAGTTATTAGGCATTTTGTCACTGTCTTTAGGCCGACTTGTCATTTGTATAGGCCAACTTGTTGTGTGCACTTTGACAAGGTCTTGGAGGGTCTTTGACTCTATTTTTTACTCCAATACATTTTATTTACAATATGTAACATGCCCAAAAGGGTCTTCCATACATGACAATGACTCAATTGACTTGTAGACTCAATGAAAAACCATATAAGCACTCAATGGGTATAAAATAAATAACCTTGAGCATGAAACCTATGCCTCAAGTTTACATCAAATACATAAAATCACGATTACATGTCATTATGAAGACCAAACCTAGTTACATATTTCAATGCGGAGCTATATCTTCACTATATTCTCCAACTTCTAAACACACTTTCCTTAAATATTTTATACATGTCAATGAGAAAATTTTCCTAGTTTCTTAAATAAATCTTCTATTTAGACTAGAAAATTAAATCCCTATTTCATGAAGAAAACCAATTCCTATATTTTTTCGCATTAAATTGGCTTAAATTAAATTAAGGGAACCCACTCCCTTTAGTAAAGATGGCAAGACTTTCTAGGTCTTACTATCATGTAGAATTCTCCTTCATCAATTATGGACATAACATTTGGACTGGACCTACTATCAATTGCACAATAATGGGCAATTTTGTCCATGATCTTAATAGAAACATAAAAAAGGAAGATTTTTAATTAAATTCCTAGGGTTACATATAGTTAAAACTTTATTTTTACACTATTCTTCTTAATCTTTTTCTTTGATTAAATTAGAAATGGTAGAAACCTTACCATCTATAAAACCTTTGAGATTCTTTTGTTGTTATGGAACAATTACCATGTCCAATAATGTAGCACATTTTTTAAAGTTGGTTATTTGTTTCAAAATATTGTATTTTGAAAATGATGACAATGAAGAAAAATGATTTACCTCGAGTTGTGGAGCAACTTAGATTGATTGGTTATTTTAATTAGAAGCATTTTGAGAATCAAATTGTTTGAGAAAATGAATTTGGTGTAAAAATAGGCTTATAAGGACTACCCTTGCTCTTATTTTGATACAATTTTTTCTTTTGTACTACTAATATTACATCATCTTTTCAGGGCCAATCTAAAGTAGCAATTGTGGAGTTAGGATTTTTTTTTCCAAAACTCATTTTGTGAGCATTTTTTCTTATTTCACAAGTATTTTCCTCATGATTATCTTCACAAAAATTACACCATGGTCATGGAAGAATTGTTTTGGGTTGAAAAACTTGAGATTGATTTTGCACATTGCCTTGAGTAGAAGTTTCTATAGGTAATTGAAAAACCTTTCTCTCAAAAGAAATCACCTTGTTACTCATATCTTGAACAAGCTACAAAACAATTGACATATTAGTCTACTTATTGAGATATTCCATGGGAATACCAATTCTCGTAAGTTTTTCCTCATATTAAAAATAAGTTTGTGGAGTGTTAGTTTCCTATAGTCATAGTAGTCAGAAAACAAGCTTTTTCCTTTCAAGTTTATTTGGAAATTGTGTAGAGGTTTGCTATGATCTGTTAGAAGATCAATCTATGGGTCTTATTTTAGAATAAAAAATTTACTATTCAATGTAATTATGCCAAAGTTTATGAAAAGTCATGAAAATATTCAGTGATGTCTTGAGAGGTCGAGTTAAGTGGCTCTAGGGTCATGTTTCATCAAAAGATCATGAGCGAGGTTATGGTGTCATGTATTTTTATCATTGGCACAAATTTGTAGGGTCACTTGAGTCAGTTAGAACGTCAAACCACAACTTGCCATGACATCACATTGGTGCAACAGTTGGGAGGATAGTGTTTTGCCTTAGCCAAGTGTTGTGCTTTCACCATTCAAGTTAAAAATCATAACTATCGCCCATCAAATCTGCATTCAGACACCTTTGGGATTTCATATGCATGGTTAATCTTAAAAAACACCTTAGAGCCCTCTCATTTCTCCATCGGAAGCTTGCTATATGGTTTTTGGAGGTGCATTGTGATTCTGTTATAAGAAGAAGGTTTGGGTTTTGAAGGTTTGTGTTGGACCTAGAAATTTTCTCATGGGTTTGAAATGTTGTATGGACCATTCCCTACCATTCATGTACCCTTAGCATGTTAGATGATGGCCGAAGGTAGTCTAATCTTGGAGTGTTGTGCTTTCACATAGTCACTATATTTTCACCATATCTCTTAAACCTTATACCTATTTTCCATGGAATTTTTATAGTAGATGGATGGGGGTGAGATGAATAATCTCACTTAATTTCATGTCAAAATTATTCACGGTTTTCAAGAAACGAGCCACCGTCATCTACATCCATTTTTTGATTTTGTCTAAAACTATGAGCCAGATTTAGCCCAAAATTGTTGTGGAGAAGAATTATAATTATATTAACGTACTATCAAAAAATCAACTCAATTTGGCTCACCGTTTAGGGGATATTCGAAAATATTAGTCGTTGCACTTTTGGAGAAATGGGGCACCTGTCACTATGCTTTCATACAGTCAACCACTTGACCAGCAAATCTAACTTCAAACCTTCCAAAAATGATTTTGATGATTGTGACAAGTGTCCTAGTTGTGCTAGATGTGGTGTCTAATTTCACGTTGCGTGGAGGGAGTATGACACATCATGAATATGTTGCCAAAGGATCTCTAAGAAAACCTCTGAATGGGGCAAGTCTGCCTATTTTATCATGGAAAAAAAGGATATAGATATGCTTAGGGGTTGCTCGAGATCTCCATTATATTTATTTTGGTACAGTATAAAATGTAGTATATGTTTTTAATGTGGAGATTAAATACTTGTTTACATTTTTTTATGGATGCATGCCAAACTTATTCATTCAATTTGATGGAATGAAACTTGTGATTCCTTAGCATATCTTAGTGAGTATTTTTTAAGAGTTTGGTCATTATCTACTGGAGAATGCATCCATGAACTCATATGTAAGGCATGGAGGTGAAAATGTCCCAGTTTACGAGCTTGTAGGGAAGACAATTTCTCTATATTTTTTTGTTCTGGTGCCCTCCTTACTAAGTTTCACTCCAAAGCTAATATAGGTACACAATGAACTTAGGGAAAGAGGAGAAGTGTTTGAAGTGATTTTCATTCCCAGTGACCAAATCCAAGGGCAAAGAAAAGATAGTGAAAGAAGATATTAAGAAGATAGAAGTTCTAGAAACTAGAGTTACCAGATCCTCATTTAGAAAGCTACAAATCCAAGAAGAGAAGATAGTGCAAGAAGAGGAAAGGAGAGAGATAGATGAGAGGAATCACACCTTTAATAGGTTGAGAATGAAGTTGAAGAAGTCTCATAGTGATATTGTTGATCTCAAGTAGCAGGATGAAATGGCTAGGAAACAAATGAGTGATCTTTTGGACATCTATCCGCCACCAATGGACAATGCCAAATATATGTTGAAGAGGTCCCTTCCACTACACAGGAAAATGAAAAACATATGTAGGAAAAATATTTCTATGAGGAAATAATTAAGATCCACCAAACAACAGTTAAAAAAGATGCGGGAGAAAGATAGAGGCAAGTTGGACCTGTTGGCTAAAGTAGCCAAATTTTGAATGCTAAAAAAGGTGAAATAACACAATTTTGATTTTTTATTTTTGAATTTTGCCTATAGTATGCCTGCTTATGGGGTTGGGGTTTAATATGATAATGTTTTGCATAAAATACCTCTTGAAAACATAGTTAGTACGACTTCTTAAGTCATTTTTTAAGAAGAAACTTTCATAGCATTTTTGTGCCCTAGTTAGCGTTACGGGTAGGGGCTTTTGGTGTGGAGATGAATGTTTCGCATTTTTTGTGAAAGGGGTATGTGGCATGGTTATTGTAGAATTAACATCATCACCAAAATGATAAGCTTGTCCAGAAACCTCACTATCACTCAAACCATGAAAACAGATGGCATTGTGCTTTCTCAACTGGTGTTGTGTTTTTGGCTATGGATGAAATTGTCGAAGTTGGAGGCATTGTGTGGTGAAAGAAATATTCTAAGGGGGGAATTATCCATGTGCAGGATTTTTCAGACATTTTGAATTCATTAGGCCACTCAGGGATCTACCATAGGTATCTCAACCATGGAGCATTGCGCTTTCTTGCTGCATTTTTGTTTTTCTAGAGAATTAGGAGGCGTTGCTTCCAGAAAGTCATCTTTTTGACCGATTTACCCAAGTCAAAATCTTATGTAATTTATTTTTATGGTCTTATTAATTGTAATAAAGCATCTAATGAATCACAAGATCGATTTGGGTTGATAATTTAACATAAAAATTCTTAGAAAAGATCTAGTCAAGCAGTCCCTAATTTTCAGAAATCAGTTTTATTTTCATTGCATAAGTTAGAAACAGAAACCCCAATGAGGAACTTGGTTCCTAGAGGTGGGAATATACTTGTATTAGCCTATTTATGATGTGATTGTACTCAAGCAAATGGTTGGTCAGGTTTGAGAAGAAAGAACACTTTGTGTATTAAATTTCTTGATTTCTCCAGTGAATGAAGGGACAAAGGCCAAATTTTATAGGGATTCCTATGTTAGTTGCTTTGGAGATGTGTTTCTTGGTTTTGTAAGTTACCTTTTTTTATCAATCATGCTTTGAAACGTGTCTTCTTATTTATTTGAACAAAGATATTGACTCATAATTCACTTTAAATGGTGTTATGTTTCAGTTTGCTAAACATTTATGTTTTCTGCTAGAATGGGATTTAGAATTCATATTCTTTCTTGATGCTCTATATGTCATTTTCTATTTGTCTTATGCTCACCCTCCTATAACTGTTTTAACTAAGAAAACTCCAAAAAGACTACCTATCTTTTCATTGTATAAGATTCCTCTTTCTCTTCATCTTCCCCTTAGAAATCATCGGTTTTTATGGCTGTATTTCCCAATGGATCTATCTTCCTTCCTGCGAGCAAGCCTTTAAAAACCATACCCATTGAGCATCATACCTAGCCTAATATCCAAGTGATTGAACTATTCAAACAGAGGGAGCTCTCTCTAAAGTTGGAAGGGCTAGATTCAAACTTCCAAATGGTTTGTGGTTACCTTTGAGTTTCTCTTTTCAGCCTAGGGAAATTACAGAGAGTTAACACATAGCAAACCCTAAACTACTATCATTTTTTTCTTCTAATCTATGAGGATAAGAATGAGGTCATGGATTGTAATAATGCATTAGTGCAACTTGATTATGAGATCTGGTAACCTTTAAGGATTTGATTATATATTTGGAAAAATGTAAACTAAAATATTTGGTTATTTCACCCTTAGTTTAAAATTGATTGTTATAGTATATCAACAAATATGCTAGAATTTGAGGTTATTAATAACTAGATTTAAACCAATAGCATAATTTATCCAAAGTATAGAAACCTTTAGGAGGTGGTAAAAAAAATTCATTAGCTTTTCCTTCCTAATATATGACAAATAATCTCATGCAATTATCATTATCATTTACTTTTGTATTATTGCATGCATTTAAAAAGGAAATAAAACACAATTCCATTAGACAACCCATAGGGTCATGGATAGATGGTGATCGGGTGCTCTGTTAAAGCACTCCTTGATGTGAAGTCATGGGTTCAATTCCTTGCCTTGATTGGGGTGATACATTGGACATGATGAAGATGTAATCCTGCCAAGCTTACAAAAAAAAAGTTCCATTAGATAAAAATATTGGCAATTGATATTTAAATTTTGGAAGAGCAGTGGTTGCTATATTTAAATTCAAAGGAGAAAACACATGCCATGGAGTGGCATTTGCATCTTATTCCAATTGAAATTATATTGACTACATAATAATTTGTCTAGGATTTGTAATAGAATGAACATTATTGAAATAATTATACATGCTTCCAATCAATGGAGAAGTAGGATCCCGAGTTGTAGAAGTTGCATTTGAACCATCATAAGAAGTCATTGTCAATCCTCAATTTTGGTGAAAATTTCCCATGATAATAAACTTTATTCCAACATAAAGAAACTCATTTTCCATTACTTTTACCACGTTTTTCTTCCCTTTGGACTAATGAAACCACCCCAATGGTATTTTTATCATTTTCTTTTAATTTTTGAATTTTAGCAAATTTTATGCATTGTAATTCACTTCTACCATATTTTACAGGAAGTTGGGTATTTTTGTAATCTCTCATTCATGGAAGTACTAATATATGAGCTGGGAAAGAACGAGAATATGAGTTGTGTTACTTGTGTTCCCTAGATAATTACTTTGATCCTATTAGTTAAATGAAAAATCCCTCACATAGGCATGGTTAATGCATGCTTAACCTAGCTGGTTAGTAGGAAAATATACGATTTGGCAAGGAAATCTACCTAGATTTGAGTACTCACATTTTTTCCATGATTTTAGCCACTATGGAGGTTGAATCTCATCTAAATGAATGTCTATAATAGCAATTGTTTGGCTAGGCAGAAGATGATTAAAAATTAGTTTCTTTTTGTTTTGAATAAACATGCAAGCAAAAGAAGCTTGAGGGACATAAATAGATTTTGATTTTTTAATTTATTTTGTGACCATATACTTATTAAAATATGCAGTCTCTTTGAGTTTATTTAACTAGTAGTATTCAAGTGTGCATGTTAAGGCATTGGAGGACCCCCATTGTCTAAAATTGTGCATTATCTTCTTTGTTGTGCACAATTGTGGATAGTTGTAGAAAAATTGATGGTGTATATCTCCAAGTTTTTCCTTTTATGTTTAGACTTTAATGTGCAAATAAACCTTTGTTCTTATTTGTCATAAATAACTTTTTTTATACACTAAGTTTTGTATTATTCATTGATCATAAATTATCTATTTAAGTTACAACCTTGTTACTCATTTATCATAGTTTAACTATTCTAGTGTTCATGAAAAAAATATGTTTTCTTGCTATTGAATAACTATTTATTTTGAGAGACAAGTTTAGTATTTTATGGTTAAGTAAAAGATTGATGAGTCAAACAGAGTATTGTTGCATTTCCTTGATCCACCTGAGGAAGTTATCCAAAGACTCTACAACTGGATTTTCTACCAGTATGGACCCTAATACATGCTTAATCAATCAATTCAAACTTGGATCAAGATTCTTTTCCATGCCTTAAAATACAATTTCATTCCAAGAAAGTGTGTTAGAATTTCCTCTTTGGCCAATAACCTACATAAATGAAAAGAGCACCATTGTGTAGGTCTTCCTTAAGGCTTATATTCCCACATCCAGTTTTTGTACCCGTGTAAACTTTTGTAGTCTAGAATAAAGAATATTCATTACTTTCCTATCTGATTGACTCAATCAGAAGTTTGCTTTGAAATTAAAATCTAGAATTTGAATTTTCCACTACAGTGATTTATCTATCATCCATGCTTTCATTTCTTAATGGTTTAATTTTTGTTTTAAATTGCAGATTTAGTCAAAATTATATTAGTCGTGCCTTTGACTTGAAGCATTAAAGTAAATCTAAGGCTAGCTCTCCCCACATATAGTGATGTGCTTCTAAGTTTACAATCTCCTGGATTAAAAAACATTATGTCCTAATTTATGCAAATAAATTAGACCTACAATTTGGCATTGTTGCTAGAGAAGTGCATTAAGAGTTAGATTTATATCTACAAGATTTTCTTAAGCTTTTGTATTTTCTTTCCAATAGAAACATTTTAGACAAGGGGGAGAGATAGTGGTAAGATGAGAGGTATAAACTTGTGCATTCATTTTAGCGAGTTTTCACAAGCCCTTTTCATGTTTATATGAATAGATTAATTAGGCCTAGAAATCATAGAGGTCAATTTTCAAAAATTAGAAAAGATATAAGAGTTGAAGAATCAAATCCCTCCACTATTAATATAATCTCAAGTCCTCAAGTAGTGCAGGAAAAACTCACTCTTGTGGAAGAAACATCAAGAGAAGGAAAACTAAATTTAGGAACATCTACTCAAGAACCTTCATTGGTTGAAGAAACATCAAGAGAGGGACAATACACCTAGAAACATGTTGAGAAATCTAGGGAAGCTAGATTAAGGGTGATTTCTCTTAAATTGATAACTTCTTCTGATGTTCTTTACTTCAATTTGTAGTATTTACAATTAGCTTATTCTTATCTTGATCATTATGGTGTTCTTATCATTAACAACTATCAAAACATGAAGACCAATAGAATAAATGGACACATGATGTAGGCTATTATCAAAGGCAAAAACCTCTCCTAGAGAGGAAAACCCATAAGAAATTATTCTCTTCTTATAGAATCTTCAAATGATGAATTCCAAGACCTTTAGACCCAAGACCAAGTAAACCTCCCTTTGATGAGCTTCTTTTCAACAAGGTCAACTTAAGTCAAGCTACTTCAAAACTATTTCAACTTCACCTTCGGTATCAAGTTTGAACCTGCAACTTATGACTGTAGATTTCGACCTTATTTCAGAATCCCTAATTCACACGTGTGGGTCAAAGTTGGTAAAAAACGTGTCTATATTCTTCTAACTTGATTTCCTATTCTAGGTAGTGAGGCCTTCAAAATTGATCCAAATTTGGATTCTTTTAGTAGATTTGCAATCCAATATTGTAGCAACAAAATGTGCCCTAATTCCTTCACATGTGTAGGAGAATGTGGTCCAAAAATAGACTTAAACTTCAATTTTTCTTCCTTTTAATTCTTCTCTTCTTTGCTAGCTTTTTACTTCTTCACATATCCCTTAATAAAGCTTAACTGATTGATCTTCAAGTTGATGGCCACCCACCTATCCCACCTGGACCCCCACAATTGCCTCTTTTAGTTTTTCAATTTCCTTAATTGTAGCACAATTTACTATTTTTGGCATTTTTTCGGTTCTGAACTTCCGGAGTCGTTTTGAGGCCCTAAACGACGTTTTTTGGGAAAACAGGGGCCAACATGGGCCATAGACAAATTTTTGCCATTTGAAATTTATAGTACTCGGATAGATCTTTCAAACAGAGATCATATGCCAAAGTTATGACCCAGGGAAGTTGATGTACAGATTTACCCAAACTGGGCCCATAGTTTGGTGCTTCATCTCCTAGGGTTAGTTTTTTGGATGTTTAGGGTTTTCTATTGTTTCTGAACAATAAATAGGCCTTTGAGACTCATTGTAACACAATTTAGAGGCATGTAGCTATGACATCTCTCCTTAGAGATAAGCGACCATCACTTAAGCTAGTTTATTTTCATTTATGTTTGTAAGCATATTTCAGTATTTTATATTAATGAAATGAAGTATTATTTATGATGCATATCTATATTTATGGTTATATATGCCATTTGTTGCGTTCCTGTTTAAATCCATATCAATATCTATATATATATAGTATGACAAAGGGTTGACTTGATGTTTTCTAGGTCAACTTCTTCTCTGTAGGTGGAATTGGTCTTGGAGGGAACCTTTGACATAATTTGACTCAAAATAAATTATTTAACTTGATACAAAATGACCCAATAGGGTCTATTACATATGACAACGATTTTTTTTACTCTTAGACTCTATGACGAAACTTAGAAGCACATAATGGGTGCTTTGACCTAAAAATAAATTGACCTTGAGCATAAAACCCATGCTAAAAATAATAATAATAAAATTTTCTCTCTCTTTTACATCAAATACACAAAATCATGAGTACATAAAATATTATGAAAACCGAACCTACTTACAAATTTCAACACTCCCTCTTGACTAGGGAGGTATTCATAATAACAATCATACAAGGAAATTCTCATACTGAAGAATTCCCATAAGAAGATTCAGATTGGTAAGCCATATCATAAACTATCTTTTCAGCTTATATCAATGTTGTTGGGTGTGGAGCCTAATTAGCTTCTGTATTCAAAGGTATCACCGCATTGGACCCCAGTTCGTAATGGGGCGGTAACACTTCTTGTAAAATATTCTTTGCAAGGGGGCAGCCTTGTAAAATTACCTTGTAAAATGTTGTAATTTCGTAGTCAATCTGGGCCATTCATTAGGTGGATATCTGACGGTAGAAGTTATGTTTAATTTAGGGTTTCTTGCCCTAGAAGGCAACCCCTCGCTATATATGATGCAAATTGTATTGCATCTATGTATATTTGTATTCTAAGTGAGGAAGAGAGAGGAGATTAAGAGTGAAGAGGGAGTTACAACAGATCTGTTGTAAGTTGTATCTCTTCAGTTTGCTGGATAATATAAAAAGAAGGACTGGATGTTTCTTCGTGGACGTAGCCCAAACTGGGTGAACCACGTATATCTATGTCTCTCTTGTTTTATGTGTTTTCTATGTTTATATTTCTACAATATTCTGTGTTCCATTGCTTTGTAATATATAATTTTCTAACAAATGCATCTCATTATATCAACCAACATTTTCATATAGCAATCCCTTGACTAATAGCTCTATCTCTCCTCTAGATTAGAGCACAATGTTGGGGAGACAATTATTTATAGACACCTTCATCATTGTCTCTCAAGGCACATATCCCATATGAATGTTCACAAGGTATGTCCTTTTAGGACCATTCCCCTCTTGGATTTACACATTCTCAAGGAATCTCCTCTTTGACCACTCTTTCATATTGGATGCCCTACCTCATCCTCAAAGAGTATCGATATTGGTCTCATATGCTTATTTAATCCTCTATTCTTTGTTAATGATGCAAATACAAGAATGATATGTCTATCTCTCCCTCTTACCTAGGGAGGATCTACTCATTCCTTTCATGAAAGGAATATACCCAAGCTCCCTCTTAACTAGGGACTTTCTTCTAACAACAACAACTATCTATTCTTTCATGGAGATCATGGTACTATCAGCTGCTTGTAGGTATCCTCTTCTCTAAATCATCATGTCATGAATAAACACCAACTTCTTTATCATGGATCCATCTTATTTCATAACTTCTTCGTAGGCCTTGGACCCTCTTCTACGTCACTTCCATTCAATGAAACATGGTGTTGAACCAATTAATGATAGTCATGTCATCCTTATTTTTATCGGAAAGTGAATTTATTTATTATCATATGGTTTTCCTTCATACTACTACTTCTTCCAAGTCATGATCTTTTCAAGGCTTATCCATCCAAATTTATGTGTACTAGTTGTAGATGAATTACAAACATTTTCCAGTAGCCCTTTTCCAATCCAACCAGATGCTTGCTTTCAAAAATCAAAAAGTGAACTTTAAAAATAGAATTACCTCTTTATGATGGCCCTTTGTCATACTATCTTCTTCTGAAACATCAACATCCTTTTTCATACTATAAGAATCCATCTCCAAGACATCCATTACCAAGGTTCCCCTTCTTCACTATACTTATCAGGGTCTTAATAACTTCTTCATGGAGATGACATAGCCAATCCTTCTAATTGTTATCAAATGTTGATTAATCATCTCATATAAGTGGTTGTAGATACATTTTTAAGAACTCTCCTTCCAACTTCTTCATATATTACTTCCTTGGAATCTATATACATTGCTCCTTCTGCATAGAAGCAATTGTTTCCAATCACCTCCTATTCTCCATGAGGCCATATAATGTTGATTCTATCATGTCATCATGTAGAAGAGTTCCAGGCATATTGTATTTATGCCTTTATGTATTATTCATAAGGAATAATTACTTCTTCTTCAATAATGCTCATGAGATAGAGCATTTTAACCATTATATGTGTAGTTAAGTGATCACATGACTTTTATCTATCTATTAAAAATTACCAAATATATTCATACCTTTTACTTTATGCGATAAGTTAGAATTCCTTTAGCAATTTCATTTCCCTTGCTTGAAGATGTAAACATACTTCAACTAAATTGTCATGTTGCACTTATTTGTCACCATACCTTCATCCTTCCAAACTATGGATTCCACACTAGGTGGAATGTAGATTATATGTGTAGAACTTGCTTCTTTTAAGTAGAGGTGAACCTTTGCAAAAAAGATTCTAATGGATGATCTTTGATGATCCTTATTATACAAATGCTTTTTTCTAGTGATGATGATGTGTGATGATGTCTTATCTTTATATCTTGCTATATGAATTTCTTCAACTATGAAAATTGTTGTTTTTGTTATCCTTTCATGCTTCTAGTATGATGCCATCTCAATTACTGCTATAATGAATCTTATCATAATTGTAATTCTTCCTACCATGACTGTTGTCTTGAAAATAAACTTAATGTATGAGATACCTTTAATAGTAGAGGTCTTTCACTTCTTCCTTCTTATGTTTCTTCTCTTCTCGTTCTTCTACTTCTTCAGTCACATGGGCTTCACTTATTTATTTCCTTTTATTTTTGCCCTTATTGAGTTTAGGGAAATTCCTGTTGAAGTTCCCATATTCATTACATTCATAACACTAAATCTTAGACATGTCAATTTTCTTTTGAAACTTTTTTTGAGGTTCAAATCTTCGAAACTTTCCTTTATTCCTTGTCATAGTTGTGAATGCTTGTGTTTGCTCATTTGATCCAAGATCATTATTTGCTTTTAATCTGGTTTCTTCAGTCTTACATAATTCCCATAGACTAGTGAATGGTGTATCTTCTTTCTTTCCATAGATTCTTGATACAAAGGTCCCCCATTCATCTGGTAGTGCATTGAGTACACAAGTGGTGATATCAAGATTTGACATTGTTTCTCCTAGATGTTGTAGTTGATCTCTAATTTTAGATACCTTCATGAGATATGAACCTAACCCTTCTTCCTTTGATACTTTCATTTTGTATAATTTTGTTCTTAAATATATTATTTCCCCATCTGTACTTATAGAGTACAACTCTACTAACTTGTCATAAATCTCTTTTGATGTCTTCAATTTTGCTACAAAGGGAATGAGAGAATCCTGGATAGATTCAATGAGGATTCTTTGAGCCCTTATTTCTCCTTTCATATACTTTGATATTGATTGAGATTTTTCTTGAGGATGCTTTGAGATGTATCCATTCACATAATCAAAAACTTCATTTACTATGAGAATCAAATCAATTATGTTCTTCTATTCAAGGTAGTTTGATGTACCAACATTTTTATTGTTCTCCTTGAAGAAAGTAGTCATTTGATTTGTAGGTTGAGACATGAATATAAATTACTTACTTGATAAATGAAGATGCCTTATTGATGAGCTTTATAAGGAGGGATGGTCTTCCTTTTTCAAAATGACAGTGCTTCTCTTCAATATGAGGGAGATCACTTCGATTCCTTTGATGATAATGAATATTGTGGGAGACTTCCCAAGATGCTCCAAATATGTGAAGTCCTTTTTATATGAGATAGAGGTAGTGTCCTTGAGGTCTTCTATACTTCTTCCAAGAGTCCTCCCTTCAAGATGACGGGGTCTTTGCGATATGATTATTAGATATTATTGATGCTTTTCCTCTTATATTTGGCCCTCATGTATCCTTTTTCCAATTGAGTGATCTTCAAGCTTCCTTTCCTTGGCACCTTAACTCTGATACCATGTTGAGAAATCTAGGGGAGCTAGATTAAGGGTGATTTCTCTTGACTTGATAATTTATTGTGATGTTATTTAATTCAATTTGTAGTATTTACAATTAGTTTCTCATTCTCTTGATTAATATGGTGTTCTTATCATAAAAAAACTATCAAAATATGAAGATCAATAGAAAAAATGGACACAAGATGTAGGCTACTAGCCATGGCCAAAGCCTCTCCTAGAGAGGAAAAACCATAAGGAATTATTCTCCTTATAGAGTCTTCAAATGAAAATTTCAGAGACCTTTATACGCAAGAACAAGATCCCTCCAGGACCAAGTCAACCTCTTTTTGATGAGCTTATTTTCTACAAAGTCAACTTAAGTCAAATTGCTTCAAAACTACTACAACTTCACCTTTGATCTCAATTTTGACCATGACACTTATGACTTTATTTTTTGGTATTACTACATAAAACCTAATTCGCAAGTGTGGGTCAAAGATGGAAGAAAAGTTGTCTCTCTTATTCTCTCAACTTTCTTCTTCTTCTAGGTAATGAGGCATTCAAAATTGATCCAAATTTTAGCTTCTTTTAGTAGATCTTCAATTTGGTATTGTAGCAACAAAATGTGCCCTAATTCATTTGCATGTGTGGTAGAATGTGGCCCAAAAACATACTTTAAACTTCGATTTTTCTTCATTTTAATTCTCCTCTTCTTCGTTATCTTTTTACTTCTTCACTTATCTCTTAATCAAGCTTAATGGATTGATCTTCAAGTGAGGTCAAGTGACATATAGATATATAGTTGTTCATGGAGGAAAAATAGCCCTAGATAGGGCCAACTTGATGTTTTCTAGGCCAAATTCGTCTCTATAGGCCGACTTGATATTAGAGGAATGCTTTGACACAATTTGACTCAAAATAAATTCTTTGACTAAGTTGATACAAAATTCCCTAATAGGGTCTATTACATATGAAAATGATTCTTTTGACTCCTAGAATATATGACAAAACCTAGAAGCACACAATAGATGTTTTGGCCTAAAATTAAATTGACCTTGAGCATGAAAACCATGCTATAAAATAATAATAGTAAACTTTTCTTTCTCTTTTACGTCAAATACATAAAATCATGAGTACATAATATTATGAATACTGAACCTAGTTCCAAATTTCAACAAAACATCCACTCAAGAATCTGCATTTATTGGAAAAACATTAAGAGAGGAACAAATTCAAATAATTTCATATAATGGGACAATAGAAGTAAACTCCCAAGATTTGACCAAAGAATTTTGGGTCCTTCAGTACGAGGATATGGAAAAGCATGAGGAACAAGAGCTTAACTTAGATGTTACAATTGCATGAGAAAGAGAGAGATAAACAAGAGAAAGAGCATTGGCTACATATAGAGAATTAAAAACTAAAGCATAACAAGATGAACTAGGATAAAATGTTCGAATTCAAAGAAGCACTGAGAGAGGAGAAGGATTTTGAGAACAAGAAAAAGAACCATAGAATGAAGTCACCTTTGGGTTTCTCATCCTAGATGCACCAACATTCCTTGGTATTGACTTAAAAATGAAAAATATTTCTCCATTTATACTTATTAATTTTTATGGTATGTCAACTGAAGATCCTAATGAATTTATTTTTGAATTTGACATTTTTTATATACTTATGGATATACACATGATTAAAAAAAAAATTGTTTCCAACTACCTTGAAATTACTTGCTTTAAAATGGTTTATATGTTTGGGAGAACACACTATTATGAGTTGGGATGATATGAGAAAAAATTTCCTTATTAAGTATCAACCATATTATAGACGTAAAGACTCTAAGGAGGATATTTTGAGGATTTATCAACAAGAATACAAGAGTCTAGAACATTACCTAGAATATTTTCCTATAATATTCATAAATACAAACAAAATTCACTAAACTTGGACACCATATACACAATTTTCATAAAGGGAATTAAGGATGAATATATTTATGTACTTAATCCTATGGGAGGAGGTGATATCTCTTGGTTATCTTATGACAAGATATGTGAGTTGTGCAAGAAGTATTCTAGAGGAAGTGCAAAAGGTGGCAAAGATTTAAGGGAGAATTTGACTAATTAATAAATAAACTATATGGAGTGTTACTAGCGAAGAATTAGGCAATTTACTTGAGAATTTTAAACTTATTCTCTTAATTACTCTTGGCTCACAAATATATACACTAAGATCGAAGAAGATACAAGAAGAAAAAATGTAGTAGAATATGTGTACTATGTTGCATCAAGAACACCTTGGAAACCAGGAGCAACGAGTGTGTTTCAACACTCAAGACTCTACTAAGTAATTTCCTCAATATTATAATGCATATCCTATAAAAAAAAACTTGGAATGCTCCTATGCCTTGGTAGACATGGCCTCCTCACCAAGCCCAAAACCAACCCTTTCAACAGGGTTAGCGAGGACCTAGCTATGGAATCCAACCACCCTATACTCCTTAGTAATATTATCAACCACCATAGTCTTAGTAGCCATATGAACAACAAATTTTTCTTCATCAACCATATCAACAACAATATCCACAAGCACCATTACCGTTTTCTTCCTCCACCAATATCCCAACCACAATAATTACAATTTCCATCTAACCAACCTCCACCAAGATCATCTCAACTTCTAGCCTAGCCAATGGAAAATATAAATAATAAACTCTCTCTCTCTCTCTCTCTCTCTCTCTCTCTCTCTCTC
>APFE030039128.1:25893-63830 GCA_000404065.3 Pinus taeda | reverse complement strand
AGCTGCAATTAAGAAGAAAATGAAGATTCCCCCAACTCTACATCCACAAACAGATGAAGTCGCCCAGCAGAGGCAAGAAAAGGATGTCACTGCATTATTAATGACATTATATAAAGAACTGATAGAAACACAGGAAAAGCTGCAAGACACTGAGACAACTTTAGAAGCAGCATTACAAAGGAGGGAGACAAGGCAATCTTCAAAGCCACCCACAGGATCAATAGACCTTGAGGAGACCCCTCAAGATACTACCCCTCCAAAACAACAGGCACATCAAGATGCTCCAAGCACCACAGCACCAGCCACTACAGCACCAACAACAGAGCAGGCCGAGAGCCTGGACATGCAGAAACTAAGGCAAGAAATTCAGGTGCTAGAATCCCAAATGTCAGAACTCAATCAAGCCAAGGAAAGATTAGAAAAGATAAATGAAAAATATGATAAGTCTAAGCAAAATGTGGCTGAGAGGGAGAGAGAAGTAAAAGCTCTGAAGAAAACAATTGCAGAGCTAGAAAAAGAACTCAATTTTGAGAAGGTTACATCAGAGCTTAAACAAGTAATTTGGACTGCCATTGGGCAATCAATAACCAACCAATGGGAGTACATTGATGCCATATATGAGCAAGTGGGACTCATTGGAAGGGCAAGGAAAGAATTACACAGAGCAAGAAACTCCCTAGGCAACATGGCAGACCTTGCCCCCAGAATGATTGAAGTTCTCAACTACAGGACAAGTTCCCAGTTGGTAAAAATGGGAATTGGTAATAGGAATGAAACCATTTCTCTGATCAAAAGAGCCACAACAATGAAAAATTTGATCCAAACTCTAGACAGGAGAATCGAAGATATGCAAGCAGATATAAACAAATTTTAGAATAGGTTCTTGGCCCTGCAGGACAAAGGGCTCCCCAACTTGCTAGAATCAGGAAAGTTACTCTCTCATGAAAAATACATCAAGAGGGTAAGCGCTTTTGCAGCAATTCAGATTGCTGAGACACCCGGAACATCTTCAGCAGGCCCAGTAACAGGGAAAATTCTTTTTGAAAAGTTAGATAATTTGTTTTTTATTAGAAATGAAGTAACACATCTGTTTGATGAGCCCCCCCCATTTCTACAAGTACACAGAGGCTGATGAGACCTTAGGGTCAATTTTGAGGCATCAGCTTCCTCCTCCAGATACATGGCAAGATTTGATAAAGTTACTTTTAAACCAAAGTTGAGAGGATTAAATCTTTTCGGTAAAAGGTTTATACTACACATACAGATAAGCAAAGGCCATAAACAGCAAATATGAAGACGCTGAGCCAACTCAGCACAGGTACTCAACATCAGCAGCAGCATCAGCAAGTACAGGTGGCAGGGCCAAGAAGATACAAAAAATCAGAGTGGCAGAGCACTTCATTCTATATTTATGATAAAGCCGCACAGCTGACTCCGCAGTGCCCAAAGGTCAAAAATTTATCCTGACAGGAGTAAAAATCTTTTAAGAGTCATTTATATTTGCAATTACTTCTCATTTACTCTCCTTGTACGAGTGTAAGAGATATTTTCCTCTCGGATGACTCAATACCTGAGATATTTCTGTATGAAACATCTATATATTCCCCCTCGCGTTTGTTTAGAGGGGTTGGACTCCGGATGTAAAGAAGCTCTCATTTTCTCTTCTGTTATTCTCATATTGTAAAAATTCAGACAGCTAATACAAAGAACAATGGGATTTCTTCAGATATTGTCTCTCATGATAACTTGCTGGTGTGTGGCTCAAAGTTGCAGGATTCCTGTGTATTCCATGGCTCAATAAGTTTCCTTATTCCTTTCTGTTACAGTTATATTTGCCATAGTTTCTCGTATCTCTCATGTTTCCCATGTATATTCAATCTCTGAATAGCCAGGAAAAAGAATAACCCAGGATTTAATCTTCGATTACCCTGAGTTCAATCCTAGCTGTTTTTTATGTGTTTTCTTCAGTTATGGTATTTAAAGAGTAATTCATCAGTGCTGCCTTTAATACTGTATCATCACTAGAGCATGTTACTCCAGGAATTCAAGAAATTGCTCCCAGATAACAGACCTCTTTCACACCAGTCAGCTTAAGTAAAAAATTCTTCATTGCTTTTTGCTAAGTTGTTTCCATTCCGCTCTCTATCTTTATATTTGGTTTCATAGGATACATACAGGCCCTGTATTTACCTCCGCACTTCAGTCAAATACCTCAAGGGAATGATAGTCCAAGACCCCATTGCCCAATGGATTAGCTTCACCTGAAAGCAGACATTACAAGCTATCAGAAGCATCCTCCCAACCAAGCACAAAAACAACCGAGAATTCACTTCATAACTAGCCTAAAACTTCACTAAAAGCAGTGACAAACCTAATAGAGAGAGCCCTCTCTGGTTGCAGCTGGGCTAGAAGTTGTAGCCCAAAGATTGGTTAGTGGTTACCCTGGCCGTATTCTCTTAGGAGTCAAAGAGAACAACCTGGGAGATAACAACACCTATGGACAACCTTATGGTGATCCTTTTCTTCTAGTTAACCCGCTAATTTAAAAAAATGCAAATGGAAGTAAACTTAAAGAAAATGCAACTACTGAAGCAAATGAACAGAAACATGGAGCTATTTAAATAAATGAACAGAACCAGAAATCTATGCTAGCCTACATGTACAATAAAGAGGACCTTTGGCTGCTCGGGTCTAGCCCTAACCCAAGAGCTTCAACCCTATGAGTTAATTTAGAGATGGCTTAAAACAGAGCTCATTCTCATTATGAAAACCATGGATTACAAAAAAAATTGTCACAACTCTTGCAACTCAGAAATAAAGTAGAGTTCTGCAATGAAATTATGAATTGAACTAAGGTCCTAAGCCTCTCTATTTATACATCTGAAGTCTCTAAGGACTTCCTTAAAATTAGGGAGCCTTGGCTCTCAATTCAAGAAAAATTGGTTTCTATCCCTTTCACTTACTTGACTGTATTCTAGTCTTCAAAGTGATGGTTGTTTGCACTCCGAGATAATGGAGGAATATTCGAATGGAGGGATAGTAAATGAGGATGATTTACCTCCTATAATTACTCTTCCTTGTCCCATTCAAGTTTTGACAAAGGTCTTTGCCATATTTCCTTGCTCTTATCCTGTATGCCTGCATTATTCCTTGATTGTATCCTTTATTCTTGCATTATATGTACATTAGACCATAAAGCAAAATATCCAACTCTAACTCATCTAATAAACAAAATATAATCAAAAGTATGCAATAAGTTGTGAGAATAGTTGGTTTGACTAAGCTAGGAGGTGAATTAAGGCCCATATAATTACCCAATGATGAGGCTCATCAATGATTGTGAGTGAGTGAATATAATTCAAGTGGTCAAGTTGACTTGTATATACACATATCCAGGAGGGTTGAATAGTTGCCTCTAACGCTAACTTGTCCAAGGAGGTCTAACTTGGTATTTTGTTAACTATTTGACTCAAAGTAAAATTTTCTTTTCTTTTTCTTAGAAAAGTCCAAATGGGACTTCACTCAAGTACATTTCCTCGTCTCAAAATAATTTATTTTTTACTCTTTTTCAATTTATAAGCATGAATATCATGCATTGACCAAAATAAAATTATAATAATGAATATAATAATAAAGATATCAATAATAAAAATTACATTTTATTACATTATGAACGCTGATACTAGTTGCATTTTTCAACACTCCCTCTTAACTAGGGAGGTATTCATAATGACACAATAGGACAGTCTAAAGTTGAAATATTCATATAAGAAAGGATCCATATTGATAAGCATCAATGATGATTTTTCATCATCATATCCTGCATTGTCAAAAAATAGCAAGGCCTTGACTTTCAAGCTCTATCTCTCCATTAGTGTTACATGTCATTTTGTCACATTAGGAAAATGACCATTATTTCATATCTTTCGCTATCCATAAATGTGTCCTAAAGCATTCCCCTGCAAAGTTAGAATTTAAATTATCCCAAATAAAGTGGAATTCCTTGATCCCATGGTATAAAACCCTATTTTTGGCTACCTACACAGTTCCCTAGTCAATTTGTGCGTATACGTAGAGAATATCATTGGAAGTTGTGCATAAATATGCAATGTATTACACTGTGACCTACAAACACGACTTAACACATGTAAAAATAAAAAAGTAAAGTCTAGAAGCATTGTTGGTAGCATCTGTCTCAACCAACAAGCTTCAAATGGTTTCCTATTCAATCTTGATGTCTCCCATTATGGAGAAATTCCCTCTCTTTATGGAATCCATATCCCACCATTAGTGGATCTCTTCCCTTGGAAAATGGATCCCAAACTTCCCACTCTTGGCCTATAAAGCTAACACGGGCCTGTAAATTGAGGAGGATTGTTGGAAGTAGGCTTATGCTACAAGAATAAGGTTGGAAGGCTATTCTTTCAAGGAGAGAGTTGGAGATTATGTGAAGGGACTTGCAACATCAAGGCTACATGGTTGTAATGTTATTCTCCATTTTATTAATATAAGGCGATTGTTCTTTCTTAATTACATCTTGCTGATATAATTTGTAGGATTCCTTGATCACCTACATAGATTGTGATTGCATATTGATCAAATTATGATACATGATTGATTAATTAGTCCATTTATCTCTTATGATTATATACTGGATTCTTTATTCTCTTGTTTATTTCTGTCTATGTAGATCTCCTTCATGACATTATGGAGAAGTTGTGGGGAGTGATGGGAGGATCACTAAAGCATCGAGGAGTGAATGGTCAAAAGCCTTGAATGGGAATTCATCAATCATTTTGTTTAAATGATAAGTGACCTCTATCATAGTATCTATTCCAGACAATCATAGTCTAAAGAAATGTAGTAGTTCGTATTTTCTTGTTACTAGGTTTCTTTGAAGTCTAGGGAGATCACTCTTATCCGTAAGAGGGATAAGTCCACATAACATATTGGCGACTCCATTGGGGACTCGGCTCACTCTCCATTAGTTTTCTTGTTTGACCTTTTGAATCTTCTATACAAGCCTTCCTTGAGTGTCTGGAAATCTTAAAATTTTGGATTTTGGGTTGGATTTGACTTGTTTTTTATTTTTTCCAAAATTCCTCGCTGTGTGTGCTTAGGTTTTAGGCACAGTTCGCATATATGTGCATCTGTATTTTAGCAACAAAGAGTATACACATGATTTCTTCTAGAACCTACGCACATATTTTAAAATTTCAGTTTTATCCTCATCCAATCCAAAATTTTGGGTTTTTCCTGTTAATTTACACTTGTTTGTACCTTCTTTGAGTGTTGGTCAGTTTGGTTGAGTGTTATGGAAATATTTGCTTATGATTGTCTTGTTTTTCCAAATTAGGTTAAAGTCTCATCTTATTAATGGTCAATCTATCAAAAGAGAGATATGTTGGTCTTGTATTGTTGACTTTCTATCTTTCTTCTTTCGATTAGATCAGGTTTTTTTCTAATTTTCGCTTTTGTGAAAGTTTGTTTTGTGTGTCAAAATCAATGATTTACAAGATTAGCTATTGTTTGTGAAAAATACTTATGCTTGTTTTGAAATGAAAAGTCGGTTTTCTTTCTGTTGTTGAAGTGTTCATGAACTGTACTTTTGCTACAAGTGAGATCATAGAATTCAATTAGGAAAATTCATTTTTAGTGATTACTGGTTTCTTGTTGCATTTTGTGAATTTCTGAGTGATTGTATGAAAATATAGATTTCTTGATTTTTTGTGTTATTGGGCAAAGTGAAATTTTGAAATTGTTTTCAATATTTAGGTAATTTGAAATTAGATATCTACATTTTAGGAAAAGGGATATAGTGGGGTTTAGAGCTTTGTTTACATTTTAGTTGAAAAAGTGAAAGACTCTTTCCTTACTTTAGATATATTTTCATTGAAATGAAAATATTACATTTTCATTTTCGATTGCATTAGGATTTGCATCAAGTCATAATTTCATCAGTTTCACATCCACTACCTTTGAGTAAATAACCGCTTTTAAAATCAACACTAATAAAATCAATCTAGAAAGTTTTATTTTTAGGGCTCTTTTCCACCTACAGTAGATCAGGTTGTAGGGCTTTGGAATAGGAAAGTGAATTAACTTTCCAAAGCTGCAAAAAAACATTAGCATCTTGTGATAGAGAGAAAAATCCATTTACTACAATTTTTCTTTGGGAATCTCCCCTTACAAAGGAGTCAAGCATGAGATCATATCAAACCCAGGAAGTGATTGATTCCACTTCATTGGCTACGATAGAGTGATTTACATGTACTAAAAATGGTGCTAAAAGGCACTTGGGATTCATTTGGAAGTAAACCTCAGATTAACTATGTTGAGGAACTATCAAGGGGATTGATCTTCGTTACTCTACCCTTGCGTGTACGTCTGATCTGCAATTGTCCCCCCAAGTTGAATTGTTTTACGTGGTAACCTTAGTAACCATATTATTAGGGTTTTTACCCAAGCTAATAATGGAGGGGAAGTATATGATGTACCTAGAACAGATGTTGGCTATACTCACCTGGAAATTTATGGAGGTTATTCTTCATTCAAGATGGAATAAATGAAGTTTAATTTCACAAGAGCGTGTACATTAAGCAAGTCATCAGCGTAACTGGTTCCACCTGCTCTATCTATAGCCATTTTTCACTTTGATTTCTATGACGTTGGATTTCAACACCAACTAGTGATCTTGCTATGAAAAACTTGTTTGCATGGTTTGAATCTTTAGATTTTTTTAGCGTGTGTTAATTGTTTGTTTTTAATTTTTAGAGACCTTATGATTGGATTGTGAATATTGTTTGATTTTTTGATAAATTTTCATCCTGGTTGGATCACCAAGGAAGTCACATAGAGTTCAAGGTAAACCTCCTAAATACACACCTAGTTAATTGGAAAAGATAAAAATTGAAAGTTTAAAGTCAACAGAATTAAAGCCTCAAAAGAACCTAAAACATTGATAGTTTTACAATCTGAGACAGTAGAAACCAAAGTGAATCCAACATAAGAAATAAAATTAGTCTTAGTTCACTCTGGCCTAGAGATTACCAAAGTAGTTCAAACTGAATATGATACTGGTGACATTTCAGACACTGAACTAACCGAACCTGATGTAGAAGAACCCATGTCTGAAGTTTCTCAACCTGAATCACCTTCAGATGTTATAGCTCCTACTCTTGAGCCACCTTCACCTCGAAGGGAGATGATAATTACGACGAGATTACCTCCTGGGTTAATTAACATTAAATATATTACCAAAAATGAAGAGACAATAACACCTCATTTTCCATTTACCGGTAGTGAATCTTTTGACCCAAGAGTTTATTTCTCTCCTTTCTGACCTAACCCTTGGTATTCTATCACTTTGAGCTTTTTAGATCAGAATTTGTCACCACCACACATTCATTTTTATTCACCATAAATAACTATGTCATAAATTCCTATTGGGATCCAACCCATTGATTCATCTTTATTTACCAGCTCCCTAGAATCACTATTGTATGGTAGTCCATCAGTTCCTCCTAGATACCAGTCACTTATTGGGACTTTATGAGGAATTTCTTCTTCTCCTCAACCTTCTACTTGGTCATTTGTTTCATCTACATCGATTGTTCAGAGCATGACATCCATGCCTAAAGCGCCTATGACATCAAACCAACAAATTCACATTGTATTTGGTAACTCAAGTTACCCTCAAGTAACCTTAACTGGTGTTTATTACCCACCTAGGGGAAAACCACCTTATCCTCCACCTAGAGGACAACCTATTATCAGATCTTATCCTATGGTTGGGGGTCAACCGTTTACTATGACTTATGGTCAAATACCTCAACCTAGTCTAGGTCAACCTGTTGTAACTCAACCTTTTCTTGGTACTCTTTGCCCTCGGATGAACATTATTTGGAATCCTGCTTTTACTCAATAGTTTGGTCTAGTTGCTCCACAAGTGCCACTTTATCAACTTGTTCAGCCTACTGGACAACTTCTTCCTCAAATACATGTTCCAAGTGTTGTTGTACCTGTCCAACAACCTATTCAGGGGATTCCACAAAATTTGTTCAAAAACCTATCCAAGGAATTCCTCAAACACCTATTCAACAACTGATTCAACAACCTATTCAGAGTGCACCATAGACTCATGTTTCGTAGTCGGTTCCAAGTTCTCCTCAGACACCTATTCCAGTAGTATCACAAACAACCATTCCAGTTACCGCTCAAATATTTGTTCCTCAAACTACTCAGGAAATCCCTTAGGTTTCTACTTATCAAACCATTCTTATGGTCCATTCTATACCACAAATTCCTATCGATAAACCCACTATAGGAATAGTGCAAACACCTTTTCAAGGTCAAGCTTTCCAAAGCCAACCTTTTCAAGGTCAAGCTTATCAGGTTCCACCTTTTCAAGGATAAGTTTTTCAAAGTCCACATTTCCAAGGTCAATTTATTCAGAGTCAACTTGTTTAAAGTCAATTTGTTCAAGGTAAACCTTTGCAAGTTCAACCTGTACAAGGGAAATATTACTTAGGTCAAATGGGTCAAGCTCAACCTTTCTAGAGTCAACCATACCCTGTTCATACATGTCAAGCCCCTATTCAACCTCAACTTGGTATGGTTCACCTGGGTTACCCTGGTGTAATTCAAATTCCAACTGCATAGGCTATTCCAGGATATCCTAGGTATCCTCCACCATGGGTTGGTATTAACTCACAAGGTTATCAAACTTTACCGCAAGACCCTATCCAATAGTTACTGTTTATTGCAATGTTAAATTTCCCTGATTTATCCCAGTTAACAAATGATACCATTTATTATTATCCTTATTGGCCTACGATTCCTACCAAGTTACCGAGTGACATACCCAAATTTGAAGGCAAATTGGGAGAAGACCCATCCAATCATGTGATGACATATCATCTTTAGTGTGCATGGAATTCTTTAATCAATGATTTCATCCATCTTTTCCTTTTCCAACGAACTTTAACTGGTCGAGCAGAAAAATGGTACAATGAGCTACCTTGCGCCTCTTTCCATAACTTTAACTTTCTAGCAAAAACATTTTTAACCTATTTCCAGCTACCAATTCAATACGATATTGGTATTGAACTATTGAGTTCTTTAAAATAATCAAAATCGACTCATATTTCTAATCATATACATGAATGGAGACATAGATGGATGTTAGTCTAAGTTTTTATTCCAGATTATATTTTAGTTGAATGGTTTACGAAGTCAATTCTTCATGTTATTATCGAGGATGTTACTAAGGGAAGTGTCATTACGGAAGAGCAAGTAATTACTCGTGCCCAGTATTTAGACTTAGTATACACCCAATATGGCACCTTGTATGATAAAATACGAATTTACCACACCCTACAGGTGATCCAATAATTACGTCTCCTACAGGATATAATGTCATTGATGGTATAATAGGTTACGTTAGCCAACAGTCTAAGGGGGGAAATAAAAATTCTAAAAGTATTCAGACTTTGGCCATACAACATTTACTGTCTAAAAACCTTTCTCTCGAAACTATTTCCAAAATTAATGTCGTAGAATCATCTACTAGCAAGAGTAGGTTAACCAGAGGTAAAAAGAAGGGGAAAGGTAAATCAAAACAAAATACTTCTTCGAAAGAGAAACCTACTAAAACTGAACCTACTGACAAGAAACAAAAACCTCAGTATTCTTTCCTTATTTACGATGAGGATCATTATACGTAGGAATGCCCACATCGAGTAGAGGTTTCCAAACTCATTAAAGGTTCTCCAACTCCCACCATCTTGAAGGATCCATTTCCTTCTCAAGATAACAAAATGGTTTCTCATAACACATCTTCCTCTTCCACATCACAAGATATCATGATGATGTTTTCGTAGAAAGTTATGGTAGCTATGGGACCAAAAGTTTTCGAATCTAAGGGTCCTTTTGACAATGGAAACAAGACTAGTTCATCTGGTCAACCTTCCAACTAAATTCCTCCTCCTCCTTTTGAAACATTATAGATCGAGAAACTGAATCCTGACATGATTATCTGACCACATCCTAAAGGTGTGCTTCGGAAATAAGCTTTCAACCCACATGCTAGAGTTGCAAAAAATTACAACATTGTTGAAAACCTGGCTATGTCTCCTTTTGCAATGTCAACTTTGGAAGTTCTACAAACATGCCCAGCACACCAAAATCATTTATTGTCATCCATAAGAGCTATTGATCTGCGAGATTCTAACCTAATTATCTTTTATCTTAAGATTCATATCCCGAGGCTCCCTCATCATCTAGAGTTCTAGATTCCATTCTTTGTTAAAACCATATGAATTTTATGCATAGTTGTTGATGAAGGAGCGTCTATGTGTATTATGTGGATTTCTTGTTGGAAATATTTAGGTTATCCAAACATCAATCAGTCACCTACCACTTTGAAAGCCTTTGATGGAAGAGTTTTATGTCCTTATGGAATCATAAACGATCTTCCCATAGAGCTATAGGGCAAAACGATTGAATTTGTTGATGCTCAATTCAATTAAAACCTTTTGCTTGGTCGAAGTTGGACCTACGCTATGTCAACAGTAATCTCATCACTTTTTTGAATGATACAATTTCCTCACAAACAAAAAATTGTTAAAGTATACCATTTTCCTTACTACGCTTCAGACCCTAACTCTACAGGTAGCATACCTTTTGTTGGAAAAACAAATACTCTTTATGAGGTTATTGGTGTCGGTTTACTCAAAGACTCATCACTAATGGGAACCTTTGTGCTCCCTCCACCGAATTTTCCTTCTACCTTTTCCAAGGTTAACATGACTACGTCAATCACTATAGAATCTTTTGATCCATGGATAGTGCCTTTAGAGTCTGAATTAACCTCCTACAGAAATGAGATGCCTTTGAGCCTATTTGAATTGGCTTATCAGGTAGTTCAATTGTTTTCTGACCCATAATATTTTGATATTAATCAAGTGAATGCAATCAATGATGATTATTCTCCTTTACCTTGGTTAGAACCAGTGTCACTCCATGATCCTTCCAACTATACATTTCCAAACGAAGAAAGTATTATGGAGTTCATGACTTTAGATGAAATTCCATGGAACGATTACCATCATACTTCATATTTCTACCTAACCCTGATAAAATCAAGCATGATTTTTCAACTATGTTTTCGCTTGAGATAGTAGATAGTCCAGAATCACCCATTTCAGTTTTTCAAGCTGAGTCCGAAATGAATTTGGGAAATATATCTACAACAATTACCATTGACATCTCAGTCAAAACATGAATTCTTGAAAGTATTCACATAGGCATTTCATGCTCATTCAAACAAATTCGAACATATAAGGCCCTATTCGAACATTTTTTCCTAGTCTTATGAGGAAATATCAGGAATTGACCCAATCATTATTGTGCACAATATTAAGAATTACTCGGATGTAAATCCTACCAGAAAATTATTACGTCTGGTGCATTCGTGAAAATTTGTTGTGATTAAAGCTAAGGTCGAGAAACTACCCAAAGTAGGTTTCATTTACCTAGTTCTCTTGACTAATTGGGTGTCCAATATTTTACTCGTTACAAGAAACAGGGAACCATTAGAGTATGTGTCAATTACAGGGATATCAAAAAGGAATGTCTGAAGAACAATTATCCTACTCCATATATCGATCAAATCATTGAAGAATGTGTCAGAAATGAAATGTTTTCATTTATGGACAGATTTTTTGGCTGCAATCAAATCAACATACTCCTAGCTGATCAACACAAAACCACATTCATCTTCCCAATTCAGTTTGAATAATGTCAGTGAAACTTTTCAACGGGCTATGTCTTATGTGTTTCACAATGTCAAGCATATTGTACAACCTTATTTGGATGACTTTCCAACACATTCACTAAGACGAGAAGACCATCCAATGCATTTGAGACAACTCTTTATCAGATGTCGCCATTACAATATTTGCTTGAATCCACACATGTATTTTTGTGTGTAATCTGGTTGGTTGCTAGGATTTGTCGTTTCAAAGGAAGGCATTCATGTTGATCCACTGAAGGTTGAGGCTATTTTGAATTTGCCTCCTCCTTCCAATCTCTGCCAACTCTAAAGTTTGCAAGGGAAAGCAAACTTTCTATATCAATTCATCGATAACTATGTCGAGTTGACTAAAGGTTTCACTCGACTGTTGAAAAAGGGCATCTCATTCATTTGGGATGAAGTGGCTCAAGAAGCCTTTGATGCACTTAAGCATGTGTTGACCTATACCCCATTGTTGCATCCTCTTGATTATCATCAAGACTACTTTTTATACTTAGCTACATCCAATGTCACTATTGGCATTGTTTTAGCTCAAGAAGACAAACCGAACGAAAAATATGAAATATGTTACTTAAATATAAATTTTACCAAAATTGAAGTGAAATATACACACGTAGAGAAATTGGCCTTGGCAATTGTTCAAGTTTTCCATCGTTTTCATCACTATGTTCTATTGCACAAAACTATTGTGATTTCTGATTGCAACCCCATGGTTTACATTCTTACCAAACAATTGCTAAGGGGGAAATATTCCAAATGGATAGTTATCCTACAAGAATTCAACTTGGAATTATTTAAATCCAAATCTAAGAAATCATTAGTATTTGCTAAATTATTGTGTGACTTTCCCCATTCCGAGATGGAAAACATGGTAAAGGATTCTCTTCTAGATGAATCTCTCTTTCTCACCATCCATGGTATGGAGTTATCATAATTTATCTTTAGACCCAGACATTTCAGCTAGAATTGAGTTGAACCGATCATCGTCATATGTGGTATCAATCCCAACAATACAATACTATTGGCGATACACTTTATCGTCATGGTGTCATTTCTATCTTCATACGATGTTTAACTCATGAGGAAAACAAAAACTCATTAAATGACTTCCATTTTGGAGCTTGTGGTGGTAATTTGTTAGGATTTTCCATTCCTCAAAAGATCCTGCATGGAGGGTATTTCTGGCCTTCTATGTCTAAATATTGTATAACTATGGTCTGGAAAATACATAATTTTCAAATCTATGATCGAAAAATGCATGCACACCCAACTCCTCTCCACCCAATCATTGTTTTTGGTCCTTTCGCTAAATGGGGCATCGACTTCCTTACATGTAACCCTCACTCAGTCGAGAGGCATGGGTACATTATCCTTGCAGTAGATTATTTTACGAAATGGGCCAAGGTGATGCCTACATATAAGGATGATGGTGAAACAACATCCATTTTCATGTTCAATCATGTGATTGCTCTGTTCGGAGTTCCAAAACCCATCGTCATAGACCATGGTAGCCATTTTTTAAACGTTATGATGATTGATCTTGTAACTACGAAGCTAGGCTTGCGTCATGACAATTCTACTCCATATTACCTGCAGAAAAATGGCCAAGTAGAATTTGTTAAGAAGGTTTTAACCACCATGATTAAACAGATTATTGGGACTCATAAATGAGATTGACATCTAATTCTCTATCTAGTCTTGTGGGCATACCATGCCACAATGAAAACTTCGACTGGTTTTAGTCCTTTCCGATGCATTTATGCCATGGAAGTAATTCTACCAAATGTGAGATATCATCTTTGAAATTGGAAATTGAATTATTACCAACCATTTTTGCTAAAGAAGAACGTTTCTTGTACTTAGCATGTATCAATGAGATTCATTGTGATGCTACATGAGCTAGAAAGGCCCAAAAGAAATGGTTTAAAGCATAGTATGATAAAAATTTCAAACCTCATTTGTATGCATAGGGTGATTTAGTGTTGGTCTATTATCAAGAGCACAATAAGTTAGGCATTGGTAAATTCGAGCCCATGTGGCATGGCCCTTATGTTGTAAAATGTGCAATGGAAAAAGGGGCCTATGAACTAGTTGATTATGATGGAATTCCTTTGGGAGATCCCAAAAATGGTCTTTACCTAAAGAGATATTATGCTTAGATTGTTCGATGACAAATTTGTATATTGTTGTACCATAGTTTACTTGTGGCAATTTTTAGTAGCTTTTTATGATTTTCCGCTACTTCTCCTGCTTATCTTTTGTTACACTTGATTTGCAGATGTTGATGCTCCCTCAAGATTACATTAGCTTCGTTGATGTTGTTAGTCATAGTACTCAGAATTTATCTTCAGCAGCCTAGGTCATTTATTTGCCCATAGATGAGTTAGTTTCTATTCATGAGATATGCCTTGGTCGAACAATGAATAATATTTTAGAGTATAGTGCAGTGATTGAGCTATTATATGATGTCATTTCAATTGGAATTCATTTTTATCATTAGGTTAGATTCACAACTCGTAGTATTACATTTGAATGGTGTTTATTCAGTTAGAATTGATTCCATGTGAAGGATGTTTTCGCGGGTTCGTCTCTTGGAAAGAATATTTGATTTTATTGAATATCAACATATTCCAAGGAATTTAAACATATTAATTCATCCATTGGCTAATTATGTGCTAAATTGGCACTTATGAAACATTTGTAAAAAAATCAATGCAATATTCGTCCATATATTGTACAAGATAGACAAAAATAGAAGTAGTAGATTCCAGTAGATAATTGTATGTAAAAAGTGTGGCTTTTATAAATATGTCATTTAAATACATGAGACCCCATGGCCTTTATTTTCCAAACATTCGAGTACATCATAAAAAAACAAAAATCTAGCCCTCAAACTAGTGACTACACATGATGATCATCATGGTAGCATACAACAGCGTCTGCTACTCATTGTAGAAAACAACTAATAGGTCTGGGAACCCCCACAATGTTCCTCTAATAGCAGAGAGGCACATCATCTATCCCGACATCTAGGATGTCCAAGATCAACCTCTCAAGGTTGTGCTCTATCTTTGTCAATGCCTCCGATGAAACCGGGTTCATCTCTATGGGAGATGTTGGCTGCTCACCACACCTATCCTATATGTAATATAGTTGGTCTCACTAGGGCCACATCTGCATGATCATTTCGAAAAATTAGTTTTGGATGCCAAAAAAAATAAAACTTTCAAAATTTTCAAAAATCCACCAAAGTGTGAAGTTTTACCTATGTTTCTCCAGTGCATCCTAGGTGATCGCCTATGTAATACATCCCTATGTATGGGAAATCCTCAATCATATTGATTTGGTTTTCCAACCAATAAAAGAATTCAGGAGTATATCTAATCATTGGTCCTTGGCCACCTTCGTGGCGTGCCATAAGTGTGACCCATTTTAGCATGTGAGGGTCTCGAGGTCCTCATCTCTCTATAGCTACTTGTTGAGTGAGAAGAGGGATCCACTCTAGAGAAAATGAGATAACAAAGGCACCGTACCCAAAGTTTTTTATTATGCCTTCCTCGCTCCAGTTGAATATAAATGTTGCAAACACTCTACGACAATTTGCATTTGAGCCTTTGTGAGTAAATGCAGAGTTTCACTGCTGCATAGCCATGCAACAATGAACCTAATAGATTTCAAAGGAAGACATGAGATGGTATTAATGTTAATTCTCCCATATTTGAGAGCAACTTCATCAAGACATTTTTGTATCAGATAGGTGGCATTAGTTTCACCACCTTGCCTATGCCAAAATAGATTGACTTCCACCCCACGACGTGGAAATCCTGTCAAGAAGTAAATGTCATCAGCATCAATGACAAGTCTCTGGTCTCCAACTATGAAACTTTCTTATTGAACGTTCCACTTTCCCACCATCCATTCTAGAAAGATTAATTGGGATTTCATGCCTATAATGGTGAAATACTTGTACATTGCACAGTTTGTCAATGTTTGTATCATTTTTGGATGATTTAGAGCAGCTATGTCTTCTTCTTCATGTTCGCTCTCTCTCCATTTCATATTAGTGGCTCAAAATCCTGGAAGCAGCATAAGAGATCATTAGAAGCAATCATCGAAAAAATTAGCAAGAAATTTGAGTGATTTTAACATCAATTTTTTTGCCCTTGGCACTGTGCGTAGTTGATTTTTCTAGACAGTGTGAATGTGTGTGGTTATCTTCTTAGAAATTGCACACATTATGTTTTATTTTCTTAAAAAATTAGTTGATGTCCGTAGGCCCGATAAGGGAGACCTTCACACATCAAGGGCGGATTTCATTTTGAAAATCCTAACCAAAGAATCCTAAAACTACAGTGAAATGCTAAATAAAAGACGTGAAAATGAAGATCTTGAAGAGATTATCTACTTGAAAAAGATGACTCACAATTTCGCCTAATGGTTTTCCTAGAATCCAGCTCTAGTGAAAATGACCTCTATCACTTTCAAAAGGTGAAAAACACAAATGGTAATAATTTTTGGGTTTTTATAAGTTTTTTAGGCCTATTTAAATATTATTTTTTTCCTATTAACTTTTCAAATCCAAATTTATAATGTTTTCCACTTTATTTTTGAGTAGAGATAATTATTTCGAGTTTAAGTGTGTAGTTTATAGGTTATTTATGAGAAACAAATCATTTTAGTGTTGAGTATATTTTTATCACTTTTTCGAACTCATTAAAAATTAAAAAAATGTAAAAGTTCCCTGGAGTTCTCTTTACACCCTTTTCAGACCCCTTAAAAATGAAAAGATCATCGAGTACTTGATTGTTCAAACTCATAAAAGTAGATGAACAATCGTCTATTCAGTATAAGTTTACTCCTTCTATGAACTGAAATAGACTATTTACGAAAAAGGTATATGTTGACTAATCATGGTTAATAGAGTTCTCTGCTACGTTATTTTACCCTTTTCTAGGCTTGAGAGATTAAATTTACGAAAAAGGACACTATGGGGTTTACTTATGTTTTTCTTGAAAAACATCGATCTTCACTTTCTCCGAGCTCATTAAAATTTACGTTGAAATAACTGAACGAGTTTTCTTGTCGTGTCTTTTCAAACTCTTTAAATATGAAAATGCCATCGAGTTACCCCTTCACTGGACTCGTAAAATCTAAACAGTGCAGGACTTGTTAAGCATGACGAGACCAAACCATTCCTTTTTAGGGTTTGTTAAAAATACTTCGAAGGACTCATCTGAAGGATGAGTTTACAGGACAAGCATATGTTATCCTCCTCAAGCTTGTAAAAAATAAAGAGGTACCTACCAATAATGGTGGGGGAAAAGTGAGAAAGAATATTTGTCCTATATTTGTAAAAGGCATTATGTCGCTCTTGAACATGACACTCTGTCAATTTTATGTCTGGGTTGGGAAATCCATTTGTTTCCTAATTGACCATACCTCATTGAAAGTATTCAGTTGGTTTGGGTTTTATTTTTTGAGTCAGATGTTTCCAAGTCATCATGTCATGTCTCTGATATGTTCAAGACAAGTCCAACCTCATTCAAATTACTTTGCCAATCATAGCCTTTAGTTGCATTGACCATCCTTGGGTCAGTCCTGGATTAATCCAAAGTGTTATTCCTCAAAACCTGATATGAGTTTCTTATCGTAGGCCCTCCTACGATGGATCACTTCCTATCGACTTTAGCTCACTATCTAGGAAGTTGATCTAGAAACCTTTAGTACCTTTAGGCCTGCATGTCTTAATGGTAGGTTTCTCGTAAATTTTTATCCATTGATGGTTGTGTCCATACTATGTTGTCTATTGACATGGATCTTCATATATACTTCCATAGCGTTCTTTGAGACATTTATGTTCTAAGCATGGGAATGCCTACCTCAGCAATGATATTATATAGTACACTGTAACATTTTATTTATTGTTTCAGGTCTCCGGTTATAGTCTCTAAACCAAACCTTTGCATGATAAGTCACTTCAGTCATCAAATATCTCTTATGACTTTGCACTTTAGGGGGCAATATATTACACATCATTTTTTCGCATTATGAAAATGACAATCGGTTTGGATCTTTCGCTATCCAAAAATGTGTCCCAAATAATTCCCCTGCAAATTTAGAATACAAATTATCCCAAAGAAAGAAAAATTCATATATCCCATGGTGTAAAACCCTATTTTTGGCTACCTATGCAGTTCCATAGTCAATTTTCATGCATACGTATAGAAGATCATTAGAAGTTGTGCACAATTATGCATTCTCTTACATTTTGACCTGCAAACATGAATTAAGGCATGTAAAAAAAAAGTCTAGAAGCATTGTTGGTAGCATCTATCCCAACCAACAAGCTTTGAAGTGTTTCCTATTCAGTCTTGATCCCTCCCATCATAGAGTAACTCCCTCTCTTTGTGGAATCCCTATCCCACCATTAGTGGATCTCATCCCTTGGAAAATGGATCCCAAACTTTCCACTATTGGCCTATAAAGCTAACACAGGCTTGAGGATTGAGGAGGACTTTTGGAAGTAGGCTCATGTTGTAGGAATAAGGTTGGAAGGATATTCATTCAAGGAGAGGATTGGAGATTGTGGGAAGGGACTTGCAACATCAAGGCTACATGGTTATAAGACTATTCTCCATTTTATTAATATAAGGCAATTTTTCTTTCTCAATTACATCTTTGTTGATATAATTTGTAGGATTCCTTAATCACCTACATAGATTCTGATTGCATATTGATTAGTTTATGATACATGATTGGTTAATTAGTCCACTTATCTCTTATGATTATATACTGGATGCTTTGATCTCTTGTTTATTTTTTTCTATACATATCTCCTTCATGAAATTATGGAGAAGATTTGGGGAGTGACGGGAGGATCCCTAAAGCATCGAGGAGAAAATGGTCAAAATATTTGAAAGGGACTTCATCAATCATTTCGTTTCAATGGTAAGTGGCCTCTATCATAGTATATGTTTCAGACAATCATAGTCTAGAGAAAGGTAGCAATTCTTGTTTGCTTATTACTAGGTTTCTTTGAAGTCTAGTGAGATCTTTCTTGTCTGAAAGAGGGATAAGTCCACATAAAAATTAGATCAGAGCATAATGCTGGGAGGCATAAATTTGGACACCACCACATCTCTAGGCACATACCACATATGAATGTTCACCTAGTATGCCCTCATAGGACTATTTCCTCATCCACTATCAGAATATTTGACACCAGGAAATATCAGCCCTTAGTACTATTCTTATTTTGGAATAATGTACTTGACTTATGGAGGTTAGTGTTGGTCAAAGTACAAATACTCAAATAATATCGGTCCCAGGTGCTTATCCAATCCACCATTCTCCCTACTAGTTCCTTTACTAGGCTTATGGTTGTTAGTCCTAGCCATAGTACATGACACGTGGAGTATACAATGTCCACCCTCACTCCCTCTAAATCAGGGAGGAGACAACCACAAGCCTAAGCTTGTCTCAAGAATACCCAATCCTATAGAAAGGAACATCATCAATACATTAGCTACCTGTTTCAAAAATGGAGACATAGTGATTCTTTACCACTTCAACCTACATCATATCACGAAACATAAAGTGCTTTAACCTTCCTCGTTCTCTGCTAATCTTCATGTAGCCTTGATTATTTTCAGAATTGAATATATCATGTCATCAAGTAGTTCATCAAACATTTTTTTTTACAACTAACCATATGAATCACCACATGTTTTGTCTCTATAGAGCTTAGGAATCTATTAGATATCCTTCTAGGAATTCATACCATATCTAATCATCAATAGTATCTCTTCTTATTAACATTGCCATGCCACTCGATGCATCCTCTAGTCTCAAGTTGTAAGATCATTATCATCTAATTATGCTTCCTTATACCTCTGAAGTCAACTAACTTTGGTTCATGGATCCTTCTTTTTTGAGATTCTCTTTAATCATAAGAGTTCTTCAAAAATCTTGGAGCCTTTCTTGTAACTCAGGCAATCATATTTACTTGATATTTTTTCCTCTTGCTAAGAGAACCTTACTTACGGAACTCATACCCTTTCAAGAAATTGTAGCAATGACAACATAGTTCTACCAAAAGGATGTTCAAATTTTGAACCAATCAGCTACTAGATCAAAAATTCCTCAGTGATGTTTCCATAAACATGTAGATCGTCAATCAACCTTTCCAAAAGAATAAGCACCTTTTAACTTTTTTCCCACTTGCATATTGGAATATTCATGTATCATATTCTTACTTCAACTTCTTTTGAAGATATCATCTTTGATCCATAAGTCCCTTTTGATTGCAATGTTTTCATGAAACTCCTTCTTCATCTGAAGTATGTGTACTTTTTCCTTCCATTCTACCATTCAATTAACTGTCTACAAATATACCATTAAATTTCCTTGATTCCTCTAGTAGAAATACTTTTTATTTGTCCTTCTAGTTCTTATATTTGATCTGCTTTCAAAATGCCTTGTATTAGTCTTATATTTTCTGAAATTGAAAGAATATCATGTTAGATAAAAATTGCATATCAACCGTGGATTTGCTATTATTCTGCTTCTATCTCTAGTCCTTGCTTACTAAATGACATAATGACTGCTTCTAAATCTTCATGATGAAATTAAAATATCAATTGACTGAGTGATTGTAGAATAATGTGACTATAGAATAGTGTGTAGACAAATTTTGATTACTCAAGCTTTTCTAAACTATAAGCTTCTTCTAAAACTAGATCTTCATAACTTCAAACTTACGAATCCCAAAATAAAATTTTCATCCTTCAATTGTAACTGTAACTACTACTACAACTGCCATATTCTAATAAGAAATGGAAATGAACTTGCTTGCAAACTTGGTACTTGCCAAATTGTTCAATAGTATAGGTCCTCATTGACTTCAATCCTAGTTTTGTTTTCAACTTCTTCATCTTCTGCTACATGTGCTTCATCTCTTTCCTGAAAATATTAGCAATGAAATGGTTCCTTGATTTATGCCTTAATCATAGGAGCCAAAATGAGTTCCTAAAAATTAGGATATTCCCTAAAAATTAGGATGGGTTCCTATAATTTAGGAATTGTCCCCTAAAAAATAGGATGACATAGGATGCAGTTAACTGATGTGTTGAAATTGAAATCCGAGTTCATGATTTTCTAGTGTGAGTTAATTGAGGAAAAACACAAGTGATTGAGTTTCAAGTGGTTCACTTGAAATAGGATGAGTTGCATGATAAATTAACTCATGCTAACTCAATCAGTCGCAAAATCATTCCTTAATTAGAAAACTCACTAATTTTAACCATTCGAATTGCCTTTAAAAGGAGGAACGAAGGCACAAGTTTAATCATTGTTTTGGTGAGCATGTGTTGGTGATACCAAGCAATAGGAAGCAAGAGTTTGTGCATGGAGCTTGTGAGAGGCAGAGTGTGCAAGAGAAGCTTGTGGACAGATTGATAAATGGTAGCAGATGTCAACAATCTTGCAAGGGTGTCAAGCTTATATCAAGCAGGAAAGACAAGTTTGTTTTTTAGATTGAAACAATTGTATTTGTAAGAGATAAATTGCATAGTTTCTATCAATAAAAAAGTAGAGGGTTTTCCTAGTTGGGTTCCCTAGACAATTCTATGTTTTTGAATTGTGTGACTGTACTTTTATTTTTGTTCCTATTATGCTGCATTTAGTAGTGATATTTTGTGTTTATGTAAGAATAAATTTTATTTTAGATTTCTCATATTAGCATATCAGAATTTCGTGAATTTTCTACATGGTATGAGAGTAGTGAATAAAATCGACCAGCACACAATTTTCAAATTTATAGTTTGTCCAGTAGGGTTTTGGATAACATGTAAATTTTCCCTAAGGGTTGTCAATTTGAAGTGTTATTTCTCTTAGGAATACGCTGCAGATATATTTTCAGTTTGAGAAGGATTCCGAGCTCCTGTAGCCTAGATTGGGAGGTTCGTAATACCTATAGGTGGTCGGTATTGAGGGTTGAGTAGTCTCAAAAGTACAATGCAGGAGTGGAATTTTTAGAAGAGGAAAGAGAAAGGTTTCTTTGGCAATATGAAGCTTAGTAGCAGAGTTGTAGCAGCTGCTATAGGAAGCCCTAACCAAGGACAGAAAGTTACAGTTTTGAGTGCATGCACAGGAACAAAGATTTGGTACATAAGTTAATGTCTTAGTTAGAAGGTGTATTTGGTGCTTTAAGTCCATTTGAGAAGGACATCAAATATGGTTGGAGCGTACAAAAAAAATTAAGCTCAAGGTTGATCCTTGAAGGGACAAAGGAAGTAGACAAGAGGGCTTAGTATTCAACCCTAATTCACTATATAGAGATGAGCTTCTATAGCAAGAGTGGGAAACCTCCATTTCCCTAAGACTTCTCTTTTGTGGAGCAAACGTAATTCAAGTAGTGAGCAGGTTGAAGACCCTATGAGTTGGAATCCTTGATGGATGAAGGAGAAGCTAGTGGGAAGATCAATGATCCAAATTTCAATGAAACAAAAGGAGTTGTGATCATTGATAATGGAAGACTATGGAGATGGAGATGCATGATTTAAGAGGGAGAAACCTTGAGTATCAAGGTAGGAAGTGCTCTAAATAGAGAAGTAATGGACTCACAGAACATGGTGGGAAATAACGGGTCTTTAAATCAGGTTCCACAGAAGAAAGAAGGGAAGTATTCTAGTTCAAAGGGAGTAGTTGTAGCTATGGAGAACATGGTAGTTTTGGAGACAGATCTAGGTGAATGAGGTTCTTCCAGTAACACCTTCCTCGCTAAGAGGGAGTGTTGAAAATATTAGTGAGAAAATGGTTCATTGATTTGTGCCTTAATTATAGGATCCAAAATGAGTTCCTTCATTTTCATGACTTGAGTTCCTAAAAATTAGGATGAGTTCCTATAATTTAGGAATCAATCCCTAAAAATTAGGACAATTTAGGATGTAGTTAATGAATGTGTATAAATCGAAAGTCGAGTTCTTGATTTTCTACTGTGAGTTAATTGAGGAAAAACAAAAGTGATTGAGTTTTGAGTGGTTGACTTGAAATAGGATGGGTTGCATGAGAAATTAACTCATGCTAACTCAATTAGTCACAATATCATTCCTTAATTAGAAAAATCACTAATTTTAACCATTTGAATTGCCTTTAAAAGGGGGAACAAAGGAACAAATTTAATCATTGTTTTGGTGAGCATGAGTTGGTGAGACCAAGCAATAGGAAGCATGCGTTTGTGCATGGAGATTGTGAGAGGTAGAGTGTGGAAGAGAAGCTTGAGCACAGATTGATAGAGGGAAGAAGAGATCAATATTCTTGCAAAGGTTTCAAGCTTAGATCAATCAGGAAAGGCAAGTGTTTTTTTTCATATTGAAATAATTGTATTTGTAAGAGATCAAATACTCAATTTCTATCAATAAACAAGTAGAGGGTATCAAGGCGGGAAGTGCTCTAAATAGAGAAGTAATGGACTCACGGATCATGGTGGGAAAGAACAAATCTTCGATTCAGGTTCCATAGAAGAAAGAAGGGAAGTATTATAGTTCAAAAGGAGTAGCTGCAGCAGTGGAGAACATGGTAGTTTTGGAGACAGATCCAAGTGGATGAGGTTCTTCCAGGGACACCTTCCTCGCTAAGAGGGAGTGTTGAAAATATTAGTGAGAAAAGGGTTCCTTGATTTGTGCCTTAATCATAGGAGCCAAAATGAGTTCCTTCATTTTCATGACTCGAGTTCCTAAAAATTAGGAGATTCCCTACAAATTGGGATGAGTTCCTATAATTTAGGAATCATTCCCTAAAAATTAGGACGAGTTAGGATGCAGTTAACTAATGTGTATAATTGAAAGTCAAGTTCTTGATTTTATAATGTGATTTAATTGAGGAAAAACGCAAGTGATTGAGTTTCAAGAGGTTGACTTGAAATAGGATGAGTTTCATGAGAAATTAACTCACACTAACTCAATTAGTCACAATATCATTCCTTAATTATAAAACTCACTAATTTTAACCATTCAAATTTCCTTTAAAATGAGGAACAAAGGAACAAGTTTAATCATTGTTTTGGTGAGCATGATTTGGTGAGACCAAGTAATAGGAAGCACAAGTTTGTGTGTGGAGATTGTGAGAGACAGAGTGGTGAAGAGAAACTTGAGCACAGATTGATAGATGGAAGAAGAGATCAATATTCTTTCAAGGGTTTCAAGCTTAGATCAATTAGGAAAGACATGTGTGTGTGTGTGTAGTTTTTTGTTTTTTTGTCAGGTTAAAATAATTGTATTTGTAAGAGATCAATTACTCAATTTCTATCAATAAACAAGTAGAGGGTTTTCCCATTTGTGTTCCCTAAACAATTTTTCATTTTTGAATTGTGTGACTATGCTTTTATTTTTGTTTCTATTTAGCTGCATCTTGTAGAGAAATTTTGTGTTTATGTGAGAAGAAATTTTATTTCAGATTGCGCATATTAGTAGATCAGAATTTTCATGGATTTCATACATTCTTTCCTTCCTTTTATTACTTTTTTTATTCGTAATTTCCTTGGGACAATCCCTCTTATAATGTCCATATTCATTGCAACCAAAACATTGAACTTTAGGCATGTCTCAGTTTCCATGAGGATTTTTCTTGTTGTGCTTGTGATGAGATCCAAATCTTCCAAACCTTTCAAACCTCTTTTTTGATTTTGCATCAAATGCTTGAGATTTTTCATTATGGGTTTCAATATCATCTTCAGCCTTCAATATTATTTATTCTAGAACACATAGAGGCCACAGTTCTTCAAAATATGGAGTATTTTTTCTTGCATAGATTCCACTTCAAGATGGAGGTAGAGCATTGAGTACAGAGGTAATTAATTTAGAATATGATATGATTTCCCCAAGTCCTTAAATTTGATCCTTTATCTTTGATATATTTACAAAATATGAGGCCACATAATTGTCTTTTGACTTCCATAGAGTTGATTCCTTAGAGATATCTTTTGATCGGTAGTATTGATAGAATATAGTTTGACCAAATTACCATAGACTTATTTAGATGTGGACAAATTTGAAACAAAAGAGATGACATGATCCTTGATAGACTCAAAGAGGATTCTTTGAGATATTATTTCTACCTTGTTATACTTGGATACTTCTTGAGCATTATTCTTGTTTGTACTAGAACATTTCTTTTAACAAATTGCACTGCATAATTTTCTTTGAGAACTAGATCAATTTTCTTCTTCTAAGCCTTGTAGTTAGAAGCTCCATCAAGCTTGTTTCCTTCCTTACAAATATATGTTATTTGTCTGAGAGGAATAGACATAGATTATAGTAGAGAACTTACTTGTCAAAGAAGGAGAAGTTGTTGTGAGTCTCAAATGTTGATGAGAGGAAAAGAACGATGATGGGAGATTTGATTATATTTCCAAGAGCCTTCAATAATGTCCTTGAGAGAGATGTCTGCTACTAGTATATATTCAAAAAAATATTTGCAAGCCTTCTTTGGAGAGGTAACTATTGTAATAGAGTCCTCAAGTATTCCAACAATTTGTGATCTTTCAAACTGCCTTCCTTTCACCTTAAATTCGATACATTGTTGAGAAACCAAGTGTAACAAAGATGATGCTTGATTTATCTTAACTTGATAATTACTTGTGAATGTTTGTTGGCTTCTTATTAAATTTATGTTCTCTTCATCAAGCAATTACCAAAATATAAAGATCACAAAGAGACAAAGAACGCCAAAAATTAGGCTCCTAGCCAAGGTAAAACTCCATATAGGGGAAAACCCAAAGAAATCCTTCTCTTATAGAATCAGATCAAAATGAGATTTCCAATACCCACGACCAAAACCAAAATTTTCACAATGAACCCAACTCATCCCTCAAAGTCTCTTCCAACAAAGTTCAAGTCAACAAAAGTCAATGCTCATCAAATCTCTGAAATCTAGTCAAACGACATAATTTTCATACTTGTAATAGATGGTTGAATTTTTTCCCTGTAATAACCTCAGGAAATTATGGAACCTTCACACCTGTGATCATAATTAGGGTAGAAAACTTGATATTTCTCTCTCCTTTAGACTTTCTTCTTTCTCCTTTGAATGGTTCTTCTTCTTGTTTTTGCACAAAAATTGATGTGATGGTTTTGAGTGAGTGAAAATGCTTCAAGTGGTCAAGTTGACTTGTATATATACATATCCAAGAGGGCCTAATAGATACCTCTAAGGCCGGCTTGTCCAAGGAGGGCCGACTTCATCTTGTGTTGATAATTTAATCAAAATAAAATTTCTTTTCTTTTTATTACAAAAGTAAAAATGGGACATGACTCAAGTACATTTCTTTTGACTCAAAATAATTTTTTTTTTACTCTTTTTTACTTTATAAGCATGAATAACATGCTCTTGACCAAAATAAATAATAATAAATGAATATAATAATAAATATTCAATGATAAAAATTACATTTTATTACATTATGAAATACTGATACAAATTACATTTTTCAACATTTATAGATCATGAAGTATGAAAATTTCAAAAGGTAATGAAAGAAAAACAAGTCGCACTTTATCCTTTGGCTAAATCCTTAAGTGAATTGGAACAAATTTCTTGGCTTAAAGAAACAGATTCAAAGTAATAAGTAGTTAAACCTCTTTTATTTATGGCTCAAGCTATCAATTTTCAAGAAGAAACATATGAGAATTTACTTAATAATTTCATCTCCAAGCTAGAAAAAACTTAGTACATTGCTACAAATAATCTTTTAGAACAAAGCTTTCAATAAAATTGCACAACAATTCATTGCAATCATTATTTCTACCCATTTTCCTATGAATCCAATAACAAATTCGTATAATAAGAGTATTGAAATTGGTCCTAGGAAATAAGTGAAAATCAATTCTCATTTAGAAGCATATCAAGAGGATAAATTAATTCAAGTATTAAACAAAAATTCTAAAAATTTCATCTGGGACTACATTGATATGAAAGGTATCCACCTAGATACATGCATATATCATATCTATATAGAAGGAAATGCTAGACTTAGAAGATAACCAAAACTAAGAATGAATTTGATGTTAAGGGAGATAATTATATAATAACTTCAAAAGTTATTAAAAGTGTATTTTAGTTATCCCATCTCTATTAGTTAGTTGGTTTCTCCTTTTATTGTGGTTCCTAGGAAAAATGGAAAATGATGAATTTGCATAGAGCAAGGAGAATTAAACAAAGAAACATAAAATGCAATCATTTTCCTTTACTATTTATTGATCATGTCCTAGATACATTAGTTGGGAAAACGTATTTTTCTTTCCTAAATGGCTTTAGTGGCTACAATTAAATAGAAATAACTTTTGAAGATCAATGCAAAAACACTTTCACATGTTCGTGGGGGATATATGCTTATAGGGTCTTACCCTTTGGTTTGTGCAATGCACCAACTACATTATAAAGTGAGATATAAGCTATGTTTTTTGATCTGATACTGTAGAAGTATACATGGATGAATTTTTGGTATATGTAAATTATTTTGATGAAAACTTAATTAACTTCGATAAAGCTTTAATAAGATGCATAGAAACTAGTTTAGCTCTTAGCATTGAGAAATTTTATATGGTGCCAATGGAAGGGATTGTAATGGAACATCATATATATTTTGCAGCGATAACAATAGATCTAGCTAAAACTAAAGTCATTGTTAAATTGGCAATACCATTAAATCAACAAGATATGAGAAGTTTCCTAGGATGTGCAACTAGTATCATTGATTAATAAAACACTTTAGTAAAATAACCTTGCCATTGTTTAGGTTATTTGCCAAAGATATTCAATTCTATTGAGATGTTAATTTCCAAATTTCCTTTAAAAAAATTAAAGAAAACTTGTCTACAACAATAGTTCTAAGAGGCCCTAATTGGTATTTTACATTACATATCTCTAGAGATGCATTTGACTGTGTAGTAGGAGTAATATTAGGTGAAAAATAGAATCCTAAGACATACACTATCTATTGGAAGCTTGACTACACTAAGAAGTTGGGGGGGCAGAGGGGGTGAATCGATATAATGCATTCATGGTCATCAATTACCAATTTTCACATTTATTTCTAATATTTATCTGAACTATAATATATATTATATTCTATATATATATTATAATATATATATATAATATATATATAATATATATAAATATAAAATATATAATATATATTTATATATATATATATATATATATATTATATATTATATATTCTATATATATATATATATAAGTGTCTACATGTGTTGCTCTTATGCGTTGATTCTTATGTTGTGGTTTAATGTTGTTTACATGTTAGAAATATATAAACAACATTAAACCACAACATAAGAATCAATGCATAAGAGCAACACTTGTAGACACTAGATATAAGTGGAAACCCATAAAGGGAGAAACCAAAAATTTTGTTGATGTGTAAAGGCAAGAACCCACTCCCTCTTTTACATCAAGTTTTGTAGCCTTCTACCTACAAGAGGCTTCAAGCTCTCTTTTATTTTGCAATATACAACTTGCTGGAAGCTCCCACTCCCACTTTTGACAAGATCCACCATGTTCTTCTTCAAGCTACTACTTGAAAAGAGACACCAATCCCATGATACATGAAAGTTTTATTTTGTTAGCTTCCCTGGTCTTTAAGTTTTGAAATATTCCTTCTCTATGATTATGTTATATACCCTGTCTTTTCCCCTTCACGATTGTTTTTATCCTCTACTCCTCTGTCTCAATTTTTTTTATCACTTCAACTCCTCTTTCTCTTTGTTTCTCTCTTCTACTAGGCAAATATCGACCCGAGTCTCTCAACAATTCACTGAACTAGTAGATATGCATTCCAAATATTCATATTTAAATAACTTGTTATCTCTTTGTATTCCAAAGTAGAGATTCAAAATTGAAAATATGGTCCACCAATTTGTTTCACATTCTTCCAAATTTCAAGGATCAAGGCATTGAAATATTCAAAAATAGAGTAACATAAGCTAACTCCAATGAGTGTACAAGTTATGCCATGGATAAATGATCGATAATTTCGTGTTCTATGTTCACATTATTTCTTGGGGAAAATAAATCCATCCCTATACCCTTATAAAATTTACAATCTCCATACATATCAAAATTTTGGTACAAGCCATAGTTCATATACTTGCCAACTCGATTCCTCCTATGAGTCATATTTTGATTTGGTCTAAGATTTCCATCTTCCTCAACCATCCTCTATGTTCTAGTTGCATTAGCTCCTATAGTTTTTTCTTTCTCTCTATAATAAGGTCTAGTTGACTCATTTGAAGTTCCCCACCTAATTCTTTCCTCCCATAATAGATCTAATATATTATCTCAATAATTTTAGAGGAGTGTTCTTAAAGATAGATTTTGGTGATTAAACCACAACACTTCAACTAGCCTAGATTAGTCCATGAGTAAGATAATATGGATATTTTCTTTAAACATTTTCAACAATATGATGAAATATTTCATACAAAGTGATTCTTTGTTCTTATTACAAACCAAATAATATTATGATTTCCTTAGCTATTTAAAATTAATGAGGAAAAAGTCACTTCTGAAGCTGATTTAAAACTTAGATTTATCACTTAAACGAATTCCAGGCCCATGAGAGACATACACACAAACCTCTTGATGAATCAATATTATGCAAAAGAGGAAGATTTATTTTATAATCCTTTAACAAACAATTTAGATTCCAAACCCTGAAACATTATTGTAGCTCATAGATTTTGTTTTATGTCGTAATGGTGTGAATTCCTCGCTCAAAGATGATAGAAAAAACACTTAGCATTCTAGTCCCAGTGTATGTTTTATCCCCGTACAGAAATTACCTGCATATGAATTCTAAAACACATAAAATAAACAATGCGAGAGCATAACACATAAAACACATATACACAGATGTTTTCCCCTGGATCCCAAAACTCAGACCACCAGCTTGACTTTTCATTATGTTCCTTTCAATGTTACAATACATATTTATACATGTTGAAGCATCCAATACCATGGACCGAAAACCATCGCGTCCAAAACCATGGATCGAAAACCATTGCATCTAAAACCATGGACTAAAAACCATCGCATCCAAAACCACGTGCGAAAATCATGCACAAAACCATAGGTAGGTCTGCCCAACCTAACACAGGGTTCAAAACCAAAATTTTCTGGGGCGCTGTCCCAGACCCCATAGAGTGGGGTTACCTGCAACCCTCAAACCCCCTGTGACTCCCCCAGCTATGCAATCGGTGCAACAAAGGTGGGCTCCACCCCCCTCCTAACCCCATGGTTAACTGCATGGGCTAGTCATGGAAAAAATATAACACAACCCAACATTCTCCCACTTTTTGTTTTCTTTACACAAGGGGCCACAAGAGAGCTTAGTCATTTATCTAGCCTTGCAATGCCCATTGTTTCTCTGCACCAAGAGAAATTCTCAAAGCTCACAAATTTTGTCAATGCATCTGCAGTATTCTTCAAAGTGTCCACCTTTACCAGCAACACCTTTTTATCTTCTGTCATATCCCTCACAGAGTGATAATGAACATCAATGTTATTTGCCTTTGAATGATATGCAGGGTTCTTTGCCAAGAAAATTACACTTTGGCTGTCACAACCTATCCTTATAGCTCCCTGTACTAACCCCATAATTGAACACAATCTTTGCAACCAAATTGCTTCCTTGCTTGCATGAGTGGCTTCCATGTATTCTGCCTCTATAGCTAATAGTGCCACTACAGATTGTTTCTTACTCATCCAACTGACTGCACCTCCAAATAGGTTAAACACATACCCACTTGTAGATCTTCTCCAATACCAAATGTAGGTTTTAACCCCGTACAGAAATTACCTGCATACAAATTCTAAAACACATAAAATAAACAATGCAAGAGCATAAAACATAAAACACATATACACCGAGATTTTCCCCTGGATCCCAAAACCGGGACTACCAGCTTGATTTTTCATTATGTTCCTTTCAATGTTACAATACATATTTATACATGCTGAAGCATCCAATACCATGGACCAAAAACCATCGTGTCCAAAACCAACCATGGACCGAAAACCATCGCATCCAAAACCATGGACCAAAAACCATCGCGTCTAAAACCATGGACCAAAAACCATCGCGTCCAAAGCCACGTGCGAAAATCATGCACAAAACCATAGGTAGGTCCGCCCAACTTGACATAGGGTCCAAAACCAGAATTTTTTGGGGCGCTGGCTTGGACCTCATAGAGTGGGGTTCCCTGCACCCCTCAAACCTAGTGTGACTCCCCCCGCTACGCAATCGGTGCAACGAAGGGGGGGCTCCACCCCCCTCCTAACCCCCCAGTTAACTACGTGGGCTAGTCGTGAAAAGAATATAACACAACCCAACACCCAGGAAAGTTTATAGCTAATAAACTACTTCAACAATTGGTGCATTCAAACAGGGTGGCTTGGCCACATTTTACAATGAGGTTTCTCTTTATTTGATCTTTAGTTATGTATGTATTCAAAATGTTGGTACTAGCACTTAGAGTTGGAACCATACATATCAACCTATGTTGAATAAAATGTGAAAGATCCATGTTCTGAGTGTGAATGATAGATGAGAGCTATTGTACACAAATCATTACCAGATTACTTTCCAATACCATGCCTTCATCATTGGATGGTTAAGATGTTTAAAAATAGGTTCTAGATGATGATAACTTCCAACATGGATAAAATAAGATACATTCAAAAGATATGATTCTTTTCACATGGCACAATTGTTGCAACTTTGACAAATTATCATGCAATTAGTGTAATAATCCATGGAGGACTTCAATGTGTTCTCCATCAAGATTAAGGTAAGGGATGCTACAAATTCCCTCCACATCAAGTTCATTTATGGTGTGTTTCTTCACATCAGAACAAAAACAGAAATATTTTCCACGTCTCCTCATTGGATCATGCCTTGCAACCAGCTTCTAAAATTGAAGCCAAGGCTAATCAAACGACCACTTGTTTTGCCCCATAGGTATCCAGTTGCACTAGCCAAGTAAAGTAAATTTATTGCTCTTTCCAACTAGATTCTGAAATCGAAACCAAGGCTAATCAAACCAACACTTGTTCTGTCCTAGAGATAACCAATTCCACTGGCCAAGTGAAGAAAATATACTACTCTTATCATTGTAAATATCAGCATTCACATGAATATCATTCGTTTCATGCCAAAAGGGCCAAGGATCTCCTTTCTGAACTGTAATGGATAACAGAAGAACTTAGTCCATGGAAAAACTAGAGGAACCTAAGTTTCATTATCTCTATTCCTCCAACCCTATGTTTGTCCTCCTATCCCAACATGGTCTCGAGCAAGAACCTCTCTACTCAAACATTCTACATCAAGTAAAAATGTGAACAACTCATCCTAGTCAGTGGTATTCATAATGATCCAGATCTTCTAAATTCAACGATGCATATAGAATTGCATATAAAAGAGCATGTTAACCAAGTAAATTAAAACACATGAAAAAAAAGCGGAAATCATAAAGCAACCATGAGACCAAAGGCACACAAATAATTTGATTATAGAGTTCACCCAATATGAGCTACGTCTTCGGGCCCTGCTAAAAGTGGGGATGCCTTCTTTCATTAATTGGTAGCAAAGAAATGAATTATAATCAAGTTTACATAAATGACCCTTATACCTCCAATCTCGGTCATGGATGAAAAATGCGAAGCTCAAATGTAGAAATAGACATTACCATTGGATTCGTGGTGCGAAATCGTGTAAAAAAAACTATAAATTTACCAAAATTTGACACTAGCATCTGGACCCCAAAGGAATCTTCTCAACATCAAAAGATACCCCTCTTCAGGTTTCCACCACTCTTGGACCGCTCCTGGTTCCACTAGTCAGAGCCCGCTCTGCTCTCCGCCAGGTTGGTCAAATGGCATGAGTGAGGGTTAAATATAATATTCTGGGCAGATTTTACAAAAGGAGTTGTTCGTTCATTGGAAAAAAGTGGAAAATTTAGTGTGTTGGTTGGGGGCGAACGGGGTTCAAACCTGCCGCATCCCGATTATGGCTCAAACTCCGTTTAAATCTTTCGCATGGTGACAAGTACCAGGTAGGGTGGGTCCACCAGCGGGTGGCCCTCCCACCCATTATAATATATATGTTATATATGTAGTGTGACGGTTGGAATCAGTTGGCCTGGTTTGATTGTTGACCAACTACCTTTTATATATATATATATATATATATGGATCAGTTGGCCTGGTTTGATTGTTGACCAACTAACCTTTAATCTATATATATTATATATAACTATATATATATATATATATATATATATATATATATTATATATATATATATTATATATGATTTTATAGACCATATGGTCAAAAATTGTTCATCAAATTTTAAAGGTTCCTAAACAAATTAAGGAGGCAACAAATTAACCCTTTCCAACTATCATTTTATGTGTGTTGTCCCTTCACCAAATTATTGCCTCGTTTGTGACTGTCATTTGGCCAAGTTTGACAAGAACTTCGACCACTTATTACTTGAGCATATGAATTGAGATTTGAGTGCCATTCACACCATTGGAATCAGTGTGATGAGCACTACAATTTGATCTTAGTTTCACTTCTGTATGATGACTTTGATTTTTGAGCTATTCCAAGGCCACTTCTATTTCTAGAGCCACCTGGATCATTCCTCCCCACTAAGGAGATTTTGGTCCTCGAAAATCATGAAAATTATCTTCAATCTATTTTACTCCCTCGTCTGCACAATAAGTGTTGTATTAGGCCACACTTTCTTCTCCTTCACCTTTGTACTTCGAAGCCATAAGTGATGAACCGACACCTACATCCTCTTTAAACCTATAGTACATTATTTTCAAACTACATGTTCAATTACATGACCAATCATGACTCAAGCATCCCCATACTTGTAAAGAGTTTATAATACACTATGTGGTCTAATTTACATCATAATAGAAACCAATACCCCAACTATCAATAAAAGGCCAAACATGATCATTGCTTTAAGAAGCGATGGACAACACATCATAACTTTTATAGTTATGTTGCAACACATGATTTACAAAACGCAGCCATGGAAAGCTACTATATCTTGTAAAACCATCTCTCCCTCATCAAAGTGAATGGGTCATCTCCCTATGGTGTATTCACTTGTCAAACAACTTCACCAGTTGGTTCTTGCACAAGCACTTGTCCTTGAAACGTTGCTATGGATGGAGCCTCCAACAAGTGGCTCTTTGATGTCCACATCTATTGCAATGTTTGAAAAAAGTCGTCTTCCTCCAGACTTGCTTAACCTTTTTCTTGCCCTACTGTGGAGAAGGCCTTTCACGCCTCATCCTCTTTCTTGATGTCATCCTCTTACATTACTCAACAACCACATGGTTATGAAAACCACAAAAACTACATGGTTTTCTACACCATGATTTTTTCTTATCATTAACAATATATTTGTAATCAAAATGAATTTTATAATACTGAGAATTTTTATACCTCTCTTGGTTGTCTCTGGTGCAACCCTGGGGATGAGAGCTTGCCTTAGCTCTTCCTCTGCAATGTGCATTGTCATGGGAGGAGAGTGATATTTTCTAATAATCCTATTTCTCTGATGGCTTTGACAATGTCTTGGACGCTTCTGTTGCCTTTGAACACTCTCCTTCAGTATACCCCAAACTTGAAAATCAAGGTCTTTGTACAACCTCCAATGGTTGAGACATTCCTTTTTCATTAACACCAATTCCTCCTCCTTTATATCCCATCTTGGTAAGGAATCTCATGCCAGTTCCTGAAATGGGTACCTCCATGTTTCCAACATAAATAACATCATGTGAAAATCAAATTGAAGAATGATCAAAATTGTTTACCTCAGTTGTCAATTCTAAAGCAAGTGATGATGGCTTCACTAAGCCTTCATTGTGCTTCAATTTTTCCAAGGCCTCTTCTGTGGCTCGTAATTGAAGCTACAAGCTCTACTTCTCCTCTTTTTCTTCTCGTAGAATTCTCCTCAATTCAACATTCTCTACTTGAAGGCTCTGGTTGATCTCCTCGTATGAATGATGAGAAGACGATGAAGAAGATGAATAATAACTGGTTAGCTCACTCTAACTCATTACCACACTATATCCACATCCATATCATCTTGGATAAGTAAAATAAAGTAAGTTCATCCACACATATCACACAAGTGTTTTCACTTTTCTTATTGGACCTTTCATTGATACAATCTATTTTGATATTAAGACAATGGATTTTTTATAGATAAAGGGTTTGAATTTCCGCAATAATATTCAAAAGTTGTCGATTTTTCAAATCCCTAAAAGGATCCATCTTTAGGATAACAGCTGAAGAAATATGAGGCAAAGTGAAAGTCTTAAAAAAAGGAAAATAAGAAAGAAATCGTAAACCTCAAATAATCAACTGAAAAAACCCTAAACTTAAAATGAAAAGAAATATAATTAATCAATTAAAGAAAATCTCAAAAAATAAAATTAATAAAATCTAATTATTTCATAATAAAATATAATTTATTAATATTAATATAAATAACAGCTAGAATCTAAATACTATAATACCAATAATCTATAACTTATACACGCGCATATTCTAAACAAACCTATAATATAAAATCTAAATAAACCTATATATTGTTAATAATAATAAATTAATATTACTTTATTTTTTTATTACTTTGTATAATACTTATGCAATAATATATTATTAGTATGTATTAGTAAATGATATATTATTATGATTAATGATCTTATGTATAATTAATAAAGTGCATATTATATTATATTTTATACTAAAATAATATATAATCTAATATTTAATTTGTATTTTATCCATTATATTAAATAATGTAATTAATATTACATGTTATTATTATTATTAATGTATATTAAAGGTAATATTTGTAATTAATATTATATGTATTCTATTTAAGGGGAGAGAGTCATACCTAAAAGGGTTATACCCGAGGAGTAGAAATAGAACTAGTAGAACTAGTATGTTGTTATTTTTTTTCACAATCTCCACACAAATCATACCAGTTAGATAAAATGGCATAGTATGATGGGTTTTCAACAACAATAAACTTCACATGAATGACAAAAGTTACAAAATAACATCCTCCCCCTCAACCAAGTTGGATGGATATCAGGAAAATCAACCTTCACAAATTGAGAACTTTATTTTCTAATTTAGTGTTCATTTATCCAACCCTACCACAATCTTCTCCACTGAGACCAATAGAAAACTTTATTGTGGCAAGGCCATACCTCTGTTCTACATTGGCAAGTTTATTCATCACAGATTACATTGAACAATAATAGATCAACCAACACATTAATGCCAAATCTACCAACACTATCTATTTCATTAGTTAAAAACATCCCTCGATTACCTTAATTATACTATGATTGAAAAAGATATGTTGGTAGTTGTGCATGCCATCAATAGATTTCGATAGTATATCACTAGTTACAAGGAATGTATCCATACAAACCATTTTTGCATTAGGTACTTGATAAACAGATCTATTACTAATGGTAGAGTAACAAGATATTTATTACTGTGCAAGAGTTCAATATCACTTTCATAGATTGACTTGGAAGGGAAAATCAAGTGGTAGACTTTCTCTCATGCCTTAATAATCCTAGTGTGGTTGTTCCATTTCTAATATTTTTACCAATGAACATTTATTTTCCATATATTAAAACTCTATGGTTTTCTGACATAGAAAGTTATTTATCTTTGGGAAAGTTGTCACCACATTTTACACCAAAATAAAAGAAAAAATTAATCAAAGTGACAGGTAATTATGGATTTATGATGATCTTTTCTACTGAGGGCCTGATTTTATAATGTGAAGATGTGTTAGAGAAGATGAGGTTTTAGATATTTTAAAATCTTGTCATGATGAACCTTATGGTGGAAATTTTCCAAATAAGAGAATCACTTACAAAATACTTCATCTAGGATATTATTGATAATGTCTTTTCAAAGATGGCATGAAATATGTTAGAAATTGTGATAGTTGTTAGTGGATGGGCCAAACAATAGTTTCTCATGAAATTCCCCTACAAATACAAGTTCTTGTGGAGAATTTTGAAAAATGGGCTCTTGATTTCATAGTTCCTATTGAACTTCCTTTGAAATGAAAAAGGTACATCTTAGTATGTATTGATTGTGTTACTAAATGGGAAGAAGAAAAAGCATTAGCTAGAACAATAGAATAGGTAGTAGTTAATTTTCTCTTTGAAGAAATGTTTGTAAGATTTGGAGTGCTCAGGGAAATTGTTGCCGACTAGGGAGCACAATTTACCTCTAAACTTGTGCAAGGAATAGTGGGAAAGTATAAAATAAAGCATCAAAAATATATTCCATATCATCCACAGGACAATGGTCAAGTGGAGTCAACTAATAAGATTTTGGAGACAATTATGACCAAAATAGTTTGACTTCATTAGAAGGATTAACCAGAAAGACTTCCAAAGGCTTTATGGGCTTATAGACCAACCTATAAGAGTACTACTAGCTTTACTTCTTAAGAGCTATTTTATGGTAAGCAAGTTCTTCTTCCCATTGATTTCAAGTTCAAACATTAAAATTAGCAACTAAACTATGATTTTGTCCAACAGAGGCGTTGAAGCAAAAACATATGCAATTGAATGAATTAAATGAGCTTATACAAGAAGCCTTACAGAAAACCACTTTGATCCAACAACAAATTGATGGGTTGTGTTATATTCTTTCCACGACTAGCCCACATAGTCAACCTGGGGGTTAGAAGGGGGTGGAGCCCCTCCTTCATTGTACTGATTGCGTAGCAGGGGGAGTCACAAGGGTTTTAAGGGGTGCAAGTAACCCCACTCTATGGGGTTCGGGGCAGCGCCCCAGAAAATTTTGTTTTTGGACCCTATATTAGGTTGGGCAGACCTACATATGGTTTTGTGCATGATTTTTCGCACATGGTTTTGGACATGATGGTTTTCAGTCCATGGTTTTGGACGCGATGGTTTTTGGTCCATGGTATTGGATGCTTCGACATGTATAAATATGCATTGTA
>APFE030039128.1:0-12536 GCA_000404065.3 Pinus taeda | reverse complement strand
GCAGAGATTGTGTTCAAGTATGGGGTTAGTACAGGGAGCTATAAGGATAGACTGTGACAGCCAAAGTGCAATTTTCTTGACAAAGAACCTTGCATATCATTCAAAGACAAAGCACATCGATGTTCAGTATCACTTTGTGAGGGATATGATAGAAGACAAAAAGGTGTTGCTGGTAAAGGTGGACACTTTGAAGAATATTGCAGATACATTGACAAAATTTGTGAGCTATGAGAAGTTCTCTTGGTGTAGAGAAACAATGGGTGTTGCGGGGCTAGATAAATGACTAAGCTCTCTTGTGACCCCCTGTGGAAAGAAAACAACAAGTGGGAGAATGTTGGTTTGTGTTATATTCTTTCCACAACTAGCCCACGTAGTTAACCGGGGGGTTAGAAGGGGGCAGAGCCCCCCCTTGTTGAGTTGATTGCATAGGGAGGGGAGTCACAGGGGGTTTGAGGGCTGCACGTAACCCCACTCTATGGGATCTAAGGTAGTGCCCTGGAAAATTTTGTTTTTAGACCCTATATTAGGTTGGGCGGACCTACCTATGGTTTTGTGCATGATTTTTCGCACATGGTTTTGGACGCAATGGGTTTTAGTCCATGGTTTTGGACATGATGGTTTTCAGTCCATGGTATTGGATGCTTTGGCATGTATAAATATGTATTGTAACATTGAAAGGAATATAATGAAAAATCAAGCTAGTAGTCCTGGTTTTGGGATCCAGGGGAAAATCTCTGTGTATATGTGTTTTATGTTTTATGCTCTCGCATTGTTTATTTTCTGTGTTTTATAACTCATATGCAAGTAATTTCCGTATGGGGTTAAAAACTACACAAATGAATAAATGGCATGATAAGTTTATAAAGAGAAAGTAGTTTAAAGTTGGTGACTGGAGTTTCTCTTTTCGATTCCAAGTTTAAAGACATCAAAGGCAAGTGTATCACTTGCTAACTTAGTTCTTATGAGATGGAAGAAGTCTTTGATAATGGGTCTATAAAGGTAAATGTGACAGATGAAGAAAGAGTTTATTTTGTGGTGAATGGCCATAGATTGAAACTCTATAACAAACTATCATTCAATATTATTTTATTTCCCAATATTTTAGCAAGTGGTGATGCAAGTTGAGGGTAAAGATAGTGATACTCCTACCCCTCTTCCATCATGAATTTAATTTTCAAGAAAATACAATAAAAAAGGAGCAAAAAGAGAAAAATATATATGAAAAATAAAAATAATATAAAATTTAGTTGTGAAAATATAGGTTCCTAGCATAATCTAAAGTTGATTTTTTGTTGGAAAACCAAGAAATTGGCCAATGAATTTTTTTAATAAAAGATCAACTAGGTGATTGTCATAATTGTTTGAAATTTTTTAATGATTTCTTATGAAGATCAATTTTTGGTATAAAGAAGATTTTTGCAAATTGAACTTGTCGTAGCTATTTCTTATGAAGAAGCTCAAATATTACTGTATATAGATTTATACAAAAATTCTATTTTTATCTATCAAGATAATGTTATATTTTGAAGTATTCAAGAAGCTCATTTCTAATCCAAATTAGAGGTGAAAGAAGGATAAAAATATCGTCTACTCCTATAAAGCCTAATATCAATTCAAAATTGCTCTAATATTAGTCTAAGATTGCTTCAAGACCATCAATATTCATTTCAAGTAAAGAATAATTCAAAATTGCTCAAGGACTAATCCAAATTATTCCTATAAAGGCACAATATCATCAATATCCATCTCAAGTAAAGGGGAAACACGTGTACCTGTCAGCGAGAACAAATCAAGATCAATGGTATACCAATGAAGAGTTGAAGGTCAAATTTGAATATCGCAAGTTGTAATGACCCTTACATACACTATTTTTTTTTTTTTTATGTTCCATTATTTTATTTGCAAAGAGATTTTCTACAGTAGTACCCTCTTTTGTCACCCTCTTTTGTCATTGATAAAACTAAACACTCCATATAATACTATACTACTTTTGTTGACTTATAAATCACATAAAAATTTTATTTATCTACACGATTTATATAAAAAATTCATTCTAACTAAACATTTAATTACTATCGTATATAAAATAATTTAAATATAATTCACATATTTGCATAATTTTGAATTCATTCACTATATCATTATAACCCTTAAACTAGCATGATAATTCCCCAAGATTTACCATTTGTATATCCTAATTCCTTTATTTTATATATATATATATATATATATATATATATAAAACTAAAATATGGATTCTAGTCCACTTCATAATTGTTAATTGCATATGTTGTTAATCGTTGGGTCTATAATTGCAAACTTATACCATAGTCAAACTTTATTTGCAATGTTATATAAAATTTTATACCAAAAATGCTAAATGTCGCGAACTTATTACATTTTTCCACATAAATAGCTCGATATTTCAGATTATCGTCACATAGTCATAATAATGGTTTGTTGCAATGATTTAATAACACTTTTCCATATAAATGGCTCAGTTCATTTTGGCATTTCAAATGTGGTATGATTTTGGTTTTTTCACGTAACCAAATCACAAAACAGAAGAAAATATAGATCAACGACTTCAAAATGAGACTCTTTGAGGGGGAAACCTCATTTACATCACATATATGAACAATTCTTGGATGATACAAATGACAAGGTCTCCTTGTCATATATAAGAGTCTACGGGGTCATAATATAATCAGAGCCTACATAACAATAATAATGTAAGGGCACAACAATGATAATAGTGGGTTTCTATAGGGCACAATAATAACAATATGGGGGCTACATGGGCACAACAATGACAATAGTGGGCTTCTATGGGGCACAACAATAACAATAAGGGGGCTACAATAGTATTATAAGGACTTCACGTGCCCCTCTCCTTCAAAAAATTTGTTGTCCTCAATACTTCAGTAGTTCTAGATGCTCCTGTATAAAATTCTCATCCTCCCATGAGGAATCTTCAGTGGGTAAGTTCTTCCACTTAATGAGATACTCTAAAATTTATCGATTCTGTAGCTATCAGGTTCTTGTTTCTGTGACTGCTTCGGGATCTAATATGATTTTTCCTTCCTCGTCAAGTTCTAGCAATATTGTTTGAACAAGGAGCTTGTCACTGATAAGCTTCTTTAAGCATGAAACATGGAAAACCAGGTGTACTCAGGAAGATGCAGGAAACTCCAATTTGTATGCCATAGCAACAATCTTTTGCAACATCTTGTAAGGACCATAGTACTTGGGTGATAATTTATTATCCTTCTTAGCTTGTTTGAGGTACATTTGTTGTATGGTTGTAGTCGTAAAAGTGCCTAGTCACCTATGTAAAAAATTCTTTCAATGTGATGTTAATATGCCTCTTGTTTCATTTGATTATGTGCTATAGTGAGGTTATCCTTTAAGAGTTGGAGAACTTGTTGTTGATGCTCAATGTGATCTTCCACTGCTTGAACCTTAGAATTATCACTTGAAGGTGATGTGATGGATGGCGGATGATATCCATAAAGTGTCATAAATGGGGTCATTTTTGCTGTAGTATGGAAGGAAGTGTTATACCACCATTCAGCTAGAGGTAACCACTTGATCCATTGTGTTTGTTTATCAGATACAAAGGAACGAAGATATCCTTCTAAACATTTGTTCACTATCTCAGTTTTCCCATCAGATTGAGGATGATAAGATGAGTTGTGAGCTAATTGAGTACCAAGACAAGAAAATAATTTTGTCCAAAAATTTTCGTGAAATGGGATCTTTATCACTTATAATAATATCTGGCTTTCCATAAATGCAATAGCAATTATAATGGCTTTAAAAGGATGAAATAATGCACAATAATGTGCATACTTGGTAATTCTATCAACTACCACCTTGATGACACTCTTTCCTTCAGACTTGGGTAAACCTGTGATAAAATCCATTGAGACCTCCTCCCAACGTCAACTTGGAATGGCTAAACCCAGGGTAGTAACTGTCTCAACTTTATTTTTTTGGAAAATCAAACATTTTTCCACAAACTACTGAATATCAGATTTAAGGAAATCCCAAAAAAATTCCTTTTTCACCTTGTGGTATGTTTTTAAAAATCATGAGTTCCCTCTGCTAAAGGAGAGGTGTTGAATTCCAAAAGAATCTTCTGTTTGGGTTGGGAATACTTACATAGATATAAGTGATCTTTGTACCATAATCAGTCATTTTTCTAGATAAAAGTATTATATGTATTGGGATCTCATTGCAACTTTTGAATGAATTTCCACACCTCTTCGTCATTCTTCTATTTCTCCCTTGCTTCAGTTATCCATTCAAGTTGGATAACAGAAATGACATAGAGAAATTATTCCACATCCTCATCCCTTCTTGAGAGTGCATCTACAACAACATTTTGCTTCCCTTTTTTGTAGATGATTTCAAAGTCATAATCCAACATCTTACTGACCCATTTTTGTTGCTCTTTTGAAGATAATATTTGTTCCAAAAAGTATTTAAGACTATCATGATTTTTTTTACCTTGAAGTGTCTTCCCATTAGGTAAGGGATCCATTTCTTTAGGGCATGTAGTATTGCCAACATTTCCTTCTCATAAATAAGTTTGTGTGAATACTTTCCCTTGATTGGATTACTTTCAAAAGCAATGGGTCTTGAACCTTCTAGCATTAAAACAACACCAATTCCATTTCTTGAGTCATCATATTCAACCATAAAGGTTTTTGTGAAGTCTGGAGTAAATAAATTTGGAGCTTGACACATTGCCTCTTTAATATGTTCAAAGGAATTAGTTGCTTCTAGAGTCCAAAAAAGTGCATTTTTTTTAGAAATGTTGTTAGAGGTGCGATTATTTTCCCTTAATTCTTAACAAACTTGTGATAATACCCCATAAACCAGAGAAATCCTTGAATATACTTTAGGGTTGTGAGAATTTTCTAATCCTTGATGGCTCTAGTTTTGTTAGGATCTACCATAACACCCTCATGAGATATAATAGGACCCAAATATTCCACCTCTTGTACCCCAAAGAAACTTTTTGATGTTTTTTCATACAATTGTTCACCTCCAATAGTTTGAGCACCCTATCAACAAGTTGAACATGATCCTTCCAAGACTTGTTGTGGATTATTATATCATCAAAAAACAGTAACATAAATTTTCTAAGGAAGGGTGTCAAAATGGAATTCATTAAACCTTGAAATGTGGAAGGTGTGTTATTAGGGCCAAAAGGCATGAACAAAAATTCATAATTACCTTCATGAGTTCTAAATGTTGTTTTTAGAATGTCTTTAGTCCTCATTCTAATTTGAAGATATCCTAAACAAAGATCCAGCTTGGTGAAAAAATTTGCTCCATGTAATTCATCCAACAATTCATCAATTATAGGGATGGGAAATTTATCTTTAATAGTGAAATTTTTTAGCTCCCTATAATACGAACACATACACCATGATCCATCCTTATTATGTACCAATACTACTAGAGAAAAGAAAGAGCTCTGGATAGGTTGAATTATAATTGCCTCTAGCATTTCTGCAACCATACGTTCAATTTTACTCTTTTGGGCATAGATATGTCTGTAAGGTCTCATGTTTGGAGGAAGCTTCTTGGAATCAAGTGAATAGCATGATCATGACCATGAATAGGTGGGAGGCCTTTGGAAGTCTCAAATATCCTGGAATGATTGTCAAATATTCTTTGGATATTTGGAGAAATAGATGATCTCGATGTTTGAACATCTAGTGAGCATAATTGTGAAATTATGCTTCATTGTTATTTATTCAAAATATTTGTCATGTCATTAGAGTTGATTATCTTCCCCATTTTCCTTGTGATGCCCCTTAATTCAATTTCCTTTCCTTCCTAGGAAAATTTCAAGAAAAAATATTGAAAATTAAAAGTTATTGTCCGCAAAGATTGTAACCATTGGATTCCTAATACAACATCAACACCAACCATTGGAATGGAAAGCATTGGACTATTAAATATATATTCCCCCATGGTTAAATTGATATTGTGACACTTCCCTAAGCAATTTATATTTCCTCCATTTGCAGCCATCACTTGACACTTTGGTGTTGGATATAGAAAGCAATCTAATTCCTTGGCTATCTTACAATGAGTAAGAGTATTGGTACTATCAGAATCGATCAACACTATTACATTTTTTTCTTGATATATCCTTTTATCTTGAGAGTTTTAGTAGTGGAAATTCATGCCAATGCATTACAATATATGGTTGGATTCATTTATTATTTCTCTAGAGTTGGTTTCTGGTGTATATACTTTTTATGTTTCTTGTTCCTTTTCTTCGTCCTCTTCACAATCTATGTAAAATATTTTCTTCTCAACACACTTATGATCCTTACTTGTATTTACTGTCAAAACAATAACAAAGCCATTTTTCCCCTTTTCCCTCCAATTCTTGTGGTTTCAACCTTGTAGGTTATGGGAGGCTAGGAGAAGCAACACTTCCATATTTATAGTTGTGAGTGGTAGATTTCCTTGTTGCCATAATTTTCCTTTTAGCCTTTCTTTCCACCTTGAATGCCTTCTCTAATGAATCAGGTTCCCAAAGGCAAACCTCATGTTGGATATTATCCATAAAAGTCCCTATGAAGACATAAATCCTATGCTCCTCTAGAATATCTTTTACCTTGATATTCAATCTTTGGGAGTCCTCAATGTGCTCTGCCATTGAACCCTTTTGTTTGAGATTTATCAATTAGATAAAGAAGGTATTGCTCTTTGTATCTTCATAATGTGTTACCAATTATTCCATAAAAAATGACCAAGTAAAAATTTCTTTACGAGAACAAAGCCATTGATACCACACAAACTTATTTTGTTCTAAATATAAACATGTAATGTGTACCTTTTGTGTGTGTGCCACATCATGTAGCTCAAATAATTGCTCCATTTGTAGTATCCATGTTACCAAGTCCTTGCCATCAAACTTCCTCATATCTACCTTTGGAATGTGGTGGGTCTTAAACCCAACGTTAGAGTCTCTAAAATCATAATTAATATTCCTTTTGTCCTTGTCATGATTTTCATTGATTACCTTGTCACCACTGGGAAGCCTTTCTTGTAGCAACTTTTTCAACCCTTCCAACTTGACATTCATCGCGTCCATGTCTACTTTAAAAATTCCCATGTTTTTGTTTAAACCATCCTTCAAACCTTTCATGTTTCCTTTTATTTTTTCTTCTACACCATCCATCTTATCTTCTAGTTCATTTTTTGTTATTATTTGCGAGAGCGAAATTTATTGCACTTGGTCTCATAATTTTGATATGTCATGTTGCATTTCTACCTCTTCTCCATGCATCATAGTAGATATTTTTGGTTGCTTACTAGGTGTATCCATTTTTTTGTTTCAATGAATTTTTGAATCAAACAATGATATATATGCTTCACTATGCCCTTTGAATCACTTCAAACTGATTTTTTGAGCAAAAGTTATGCAAAAATTTAAAAAAAAAATACACACCTTTTTCTTACTTTTAGGAGCTCGATCTTGAAACTGTCATATCTATATAATTTTGGCCTCCCAAGGTCTGAATTTTTTTCCTATGGTATTCCTCTAAGTCTTCTTTCGAATTCCACAAGTCACACCAATATTGGATTCTTCAAGATATAGTTATGCCAAATATCCCATGATGGGTTAATTATAGATTGACTCAGTAGAGCAAACTTGTATGGGATGACACGTGTCATTGTTTCAACCTTCATCCATAAAATCAATGTTTTAAAACTCCGAATTGGCCAAGGGTTGACTCCGACTCTGAATCTGACTCCGACTCGGTATTGACTCGGCTGGCTCGATTTCAATGACTCAGTCGTTGTAAAAAATACATTAAATATTTATTTTTTTTATAAAAAAACGTAATTTAACTATTTTCATTCATGTTTCCAAAGTCAAACACATAGCATTAGCTTTGCTCAACATGTAAACCCTAGCATCTTGTTATTAATGCTCAAATATTGCTATATAGTATCAGCAATTCTATTGTTTTGCCTCATCATCTCAACCTATAGAACAAATGGGTAGAAAAAATGGGTATATCATTCATATAGGTTCAAATGGAACTCTTAAAAAGTGTACTGGTAAAGTTAATATGGCGAGATTCCTTAATCTGCAAACAAGCTGTAACAAGTGTGTAAATTAGTTCTACAGGTCGATGCCAGGTGAGGGTGAGACCTTCTAAACATACAATCCTCGAGAAATACCAAGCGTTTATTGTTACGACACCTTTTTATACTTTCTATATAACGCAACCATTGAACCATAATGATCTTACTGCATATTACAATCATGGTGATATTCGAACCCTTGTTATATGCGAGTCACAGTAGAACGAGATCCATGATCTTGTGTGAGCTACAAGAGTGAGTTATGTATCAACTTATATGATCCACAGAAGGTGTGATACTGATGACATATTGGCTATACTCCATAGGTCCATCGCTAAGTTGAAGTCGAGTCAAACGATCATACTACAAATATAGATATATATCTATATATCTATATCTATATATATATATATATAGACTACACAAATTTATCACAAAGGGGATGATTTGAGCGAGCCTGGCATAGAAGTAGTGATTGAACCAAAGGAGGACCATACATATTTATTATACATTAAATTTTAAGTGCCTAGGCCACTGTACATAACATGGCCGTGTTAATACGAACTCGGTCGAGCCGGCTAGGTTAATATTGAGCTGGCCGAGTTGTTAGACAACTTGACCAGCTCGGTATTAACTTGGCCGGCCGAACCGTTTCCTAGGCCGGGTTGATATCTAGAGGTTTGGGTCAGAACAACTCAGCCGAGTCAGTTCCGAGCCTACCATTTTCAAAAACACTGCCTAAAATTGATACAAGAGTACTAAATTCCGTGAAATTTTCATTAATTTTTACAAAGTTCAAATCCGATGCTCAAAAAGAAAGTTATGACGAGTTTCCTAGGTCACATGTTTGAGACTTAATTCTGGAGCATGTAGAAGCCATAATTCTTTGGACCATATCTCATAAAATATAGTGAACCAAGATTTCAAATTTTTACACAAAGTTTACCAATATTTTGGCTCCACATGGTCGAAATTTCAACTTCTAAAGACTCGTAGAAAAAAGTTATAGCGAAAATTCCAAGATGACTTGTTTGAATCAACGAAACCCTAGAATCCAAAGCTATTATACCAAATGTTATGTAACCAAATTACAAAATAGAAGAAAAGATAGATCAACGACTTGAAAATGAGCATCTTCGAGGGGGAAACCTCCTTTACATCACATATATGAACATTTCTTGGATGATAGAAATGATAAGACCTCCTTGGTATATATAGGAGTCTAAGGGGTCACACTATAATTAGAGCCTATATAACAATAATAATGTAATGACACAACAATTACAATAGTGGGATTTTATGGGGTACAACACTAACAATATGGGAGCTACATGAGCACAAAAATAACAATAAGGGGGCTACATTAATAATAACAATAAGCGGGCTACACTAGTATTATAAGGACCTAACTTATTTCTTTTAAAAATATACCCCAGAGAACTTCACAATAATTTTTATTCACACTTGATCTCTTTGAATGGAAATAACTGAAAGAAAAATCATTCCTATGTGCCTGTAAGACTAGGTAAATTATTTTTTTGAGTTTTCCTTTTTATTTGACTACATCCACTGCTTCAATGTCTCATCTTCTAGCAATGTCATGCCTATTCTCAGTTTACTGTCTTCTTTATACCATTCTTACAATCTTTAATGGTGTGTTATTTTCATCATTACTCTTTTCACACATAACCCATTATGCTTTTCTATAATTTAATGTTACCACAGGTAGTCTCCGTTGATTGCAAGACTTTTGGTAATGACTATAACTTGGGTTCATTTGTTCTTCATCTAAGGCTCTCCTCTAGAATTGTAACTTAATTTCATGACTTGTTATATCGTTGGAGGAGACTTGGTAGCACATTAAAGTTTAAATACTATTTTTTTTTTTTGACATGTCTCGCTTTCAGACATTATAACTTCCCGTGGGAGTTTATTTTTGGTATGAGAGTAGTTTCATCATTATCGACTATGATTTCATCTTATTAAAGGAGAATAGTTTCAATATTTCCATTTTTGGTCTTTGAATTAGGGTTTATACCCTTTTTGTCTTCTTCATCATTCTTCCTTCAGTACCTATTGCATATGTTGGAAATAACTAATTATATTAAGATACTAGTTTATAAAAATTTGGGTACATTGTTTTGTTTTTAGAACCATGATGGAGTTTTTATTTCTTATAAACAAAAAAATTGTATAATAACAATATCATATATCGATTCTCAATCCCAAATTATAATAGTCGTCACAACTATTCTAATTTTTAGTTGTGTTTCTCTTTCATGTGTACGAGAAACGTCTTACACTCTGTAATTTTTATCAATAGTTTAATTCTTTATACTAATGTACACCCAATGGCCAATTTACACAGGTAAAAGACCAACTGGGATTTCAGTTTGCTCACAGCTAATTTCATTCTAGTAATTTTTACTCCAATCCCTCATTATATTCATTTTTTTCAATTTTTTACTAAAACCCCAGAATATATATATATATATATATATATATATATATATATATATATAATATATATATATATATATATATATATATATATATTATGCGCATTACTTAAAAATAATCTGCACACTCATTTTATCATACTTTTTTTTTATAGCTACGAGTATTACTTAACTTCCACATGGTTCATAAAACTGTGTACTGCTTAGCAAGGTTCTAATTCGTCTCACCCATCACCTTACCAGGTCAAAGATTTTATTCTTGGTCGTTGTGTTCGTGCTTCCTATGGCAGATTTTATAGCCCTATTATGTTTCTTTTGAAAAATATATATTTATAAAAATCCTTCCTAGTTCATAATGTTCCATGTAAAAGTGTAAAGCCTACTATGGCTGAGAGACCGTTAATTTATTTTCTATTTAAGGGTTTGGATATCAACCCTTGACTTAGTGAATTAAACTATACTTGAGTTATCAACTTAGTTTCTATTCTAGATGTGACACAAATTTCCTTCGCTTCATTTTAGAGCCTCCCTACTAAAATATCAATAGTTTGTCTTACACTTCCCAGGTATTTGTTCTTTCTTTTGAGTTTTATATTTTTCTTTACAACTTGTGTCTGCTTACTTGCTTTGTTGTCTACGCATAAGCTGACCTCTTCACTTGGTTGCAAACTAGTTCTAGCACTGCCTTGATGATCTGCGCAATCCTTGAGGGAAACCAACCTTGCTCTTAGGAAATGTGCAATGCAACCCAGTACTGAGGTTCGGCTCCAGAATTGCATAGAACCATCTGGCATCTTGTCTTCAGCTAGGAAACTGCACAGAGAAGTCCAAGCTAGGAAGTGAGCCTTCATCTCCAGAGCTGCGTAGAGCTAGCTGATAGCTTTCCTTCAACTGGGAAATTGTGCAAAGCCTGAGAGGCATCCCAGGGCCACTCAACCCAGGAATTGTGCAAAACCTACTGTGCTCAGGAGACTGGTTAGTGCATGAACCAGAGAGTTTCCCAGTCCTTCCTAGAACTGTGCAATCTTTCCAGGCAATGCATGGCATTTTTCCCAAAAATCAAGAAACTAAGAGGGAAAGCATCCCTAGGAAGTAGGGATCTATTATTAGTTTCCCAAAGGTGACACATTTCCATCTTTAAAAGTTTCTTCCAAGTGTTGTTTTTGTCCTTGATCTAAAGCATACGCGTCATGAGCTCCATTTTGCTCAAATCTATATAATGGACACCTCTAGAGCTCACTTATACATTAGATCATCAAGCTCTAGCTTCCTTAGGAGATCAAGGAGCCTTCAGAGCATTTTCATCACTTTTTGGGGTAAGTATTGCTTTTATTACCTTTTGCTACTTTTTCTATCGCTTTTGTTTTCTTAGCTTGTGAGAGTGTTGTTTCACTCATTTTGATGAACAAAAGTTGGTGTTTTGACTTGTTTTAACTTGTAGAAGTGTTATTTCAATTTATAGATTTCCTTTCTCAAGTGTCGCGTGAGTTTTCCTATTTTTCACAAACGGTCGTCATTGTGACGACTCCCTTCACATGCTTCGTGTTCCTTCAGTTTTATCCATTGTTTCTTTTTTTTTACATGCATACATCTACACTTAGTTAGATCTGCACTTATCCTTACATCATCCTTCAAATATTCTTGTTTTCATGCTCCCCTTGGGTAGATCTAGGCCCCCTTGCCCAGATCTCACATTCACTTGCATGCACTGCGAAATCTTGCAGCTCAAGACCTCTGCCTTGGCTTCTGGAATTGCATAGAGGCTATCCTTTAATTGGATTGTTGGGTTGTGTTATATTCTTTCCACATAGTTAACAGGGGGTTTGAGGGGTACCCGGAACCCCACTTTATGGGGTCTGGGGCAGCGCCCTAGAAAATTTTGGTTTTGGACCCTATGTTAGGTTGGGCGGACCCACCTATGGTTTTGTGCATGATTTTCGCACATGTTTT
>APFE030039124.1:13532-43606 GCA_000404065.3 Pinus taeda | reverse complement strand
AATACTTCGTTATGTCCGAGGTACAGTACAGTTTGGGATTCATTACAGTGCCAAAGCAGCTCCTCTATTAGTTGGTTTCACTGATTCTGATTGGGCTGGTGACCCTGATGATCGGAAGTCTACTGCCGGTTATGTCTTCACTCTTGGTTCAGGACCTATTACATGGGCTTGTAAGAAACAGGCTGCCATTTCTCCTTCGTCAGCAGAAGCAGAGTATCATGGTGCCGTGGAAGCTAGTAAGGAAGCCTTGTGGCTTCGTCAGATCCTATCAGAATTTGGCTTTGAGCATCAGCATCCGACTACACTTTGGTGTGATAATCAAAGTGCCATTAAGCTTTGCAAAGATCCAGTTCAGCATCAGCGCAGCAAACACATTGAACTTCACATGCACTTCATCAGAAAGCTCATTCATGACCATGTTCTTGAAGTGCAATATTGTTCAACAGATGATCAGGTTGCAGACATCTTCACAAAGGCTCTCACAGAGGCGAAGTTCACTAAACTTCGATATATGCTTGGAGTTCAGGAAGTTGTCACTAAGGGGGGATAGGCTCTAGTGCCTCCTTCCTTCTCCTATTGTGTCATATTTGTAAATCCTTCAATCCTATCCCAAGTTGTTCTTAAGGGGGGATGTTAGGATATTCCGACACATAGGAAATAGTTAAGCTCAACTTGGTCTAGTATAGAGTTAGGTATAGAGTTAGGTAAAGTGTGTTTCTTTACCGTTGTACATTTTGTAACTTACAATCCGACGGTCACGATATGTAGTGATCCGACGGTTAATTCTCTCCTCGGTATTACCGACACTTGATCCGTGGCTTGACACCCGATTGGTCCATGAATTCTATTTAAAGCGCATGGAGGGTCATTTGTAGGTTAACCGTGCATGAGAGAAGCTTATGTAAATTTTCATTCTTTTATTAATAAAATGCATGTAGTAGCCACGTTGGCGTAGGCCGTGGACTGCACGTCAAAATACTGGTGTATTGATCTGTGATCTGTTTGTGAGCAGTGTCCTTTTGGTGTTCTGTCTGAGGAACTTACCCTGTAAATTCCTACACTTCATGACTTGGGAATCCTATTACTGAACTCAGGTAAAATGAAGGCCCTAGAAGCCTTCCCGTCCTTTAATCCCTCCACCTAGTTATCAATGAAAGTTATTTCTTGGAATGCAAGAGGGCTTAACAGCCAAGCTAAACAAAGACTTCTCATCAGGAAGTTCAAAACAGAAAAACCGGACATGATGTTTATTCAAGAAACAAAATGCTCGTCCTCTCTTATCAAAATCATCAGTCAAAAATTAGGTAAGCCTCTTGACTTTATTGAAGTAGCCAGTACAGGTTGGGAAGGAGGCATCACCACCTTTTGGGACTCAAGAACTATAAGGGTTATAGCCTCAGAAGCCACTCATGCCTACATAGCCACGGAAATTCAAATCACAGGTAACTCTGATACTTATCTCTGTGTCAATGTTTACGGCCCTCAAAGACTAGATGATAAGTTCCTTTTCCTCAACTCCCTCCAAAGTCTGCAATCTAGATATCAGGCTTCTAAAATCATCATAGGCGGAGACTTCAACATGATCACCTCCCTCCTGGAGAAGAAGGGAGGGTTGAGAAAACTCAACAGAGATGCAAGGGCCTTCGCTGACTTCATTGAATCGGCAAAACTGGTGGATGTGCAACCCTCATCTTACTCCTTCACTTGGAATAACAGAAGGGGAGGGGAGCACCTAATTGCCTCCCGCTTGGACAGGTTCCTTATCTCAGAGAGCATTGTTCTGGAGGGCATTTCGGTCAGCTCTGACACCCTCCCTACTGGGGGCTCGGATCATTGGCCCATCTCTCTTGAGGCTGCCTTCCTGGGTACCCCAAGAAATAAGCCTTTCCGTTTTGAATAATTTTGGCTACAGCATCCCAACTTTGTTAATTTACTAGAGCAATGGTGGAGTGAACCTTTGCAAGTTCAAGGCACCAAAATGTTTAAACTCCAAAGCAAGCTCAAGCATATCAAAAGTAAAATCAAGCACTGGAATACCACAGAATTTGGCAATATCTTCAAAGAAAAATCCATCCTAGAGGACAAGCTAGAGAGTATACACAAAAGCTGGATCTCTCGCAACATAACCTAAGAATCCAAAGAGAAGGAAAAAGACCTTATGACTCAATGGCATCAAACAAGCCTTGAAGAAGAAACACTCTGGAAACAAAAATCCAGAGTGCTATGGCTCAAAGAAGGTGAACAAAACTCAAAATTCTTCCACAGGTCCACCCTTGATTACAGAAATACCAACAAAATTCTCAACCTCAAAAATGCTTCAGGCGACACCCTTCATAACCACAAGGAAATATCCTTGCTCCTGACAGCTCATTTTAAGCTTATTGCTCAGGAATCGCCTATAGACAGAACTGATGCAATCAACTCTTTAACGCAATCAATCCCCAAGGTGGTGACGAAGGACCAAAATCTTGCCCTCCTCAAAGAAATTTCAATGGAGGAGGTGGAGGAAGCAGTTAAAAGCATGCCCAATGATAAAGCCCCTGGACCAGACGGCTTTACCATCAACTTCTTCAAAGCTTGCTGGCAAACCATCAAAACTGAAATCTGGGAAGTGGTGGAGGACTCTCGACGCTCTGGGACTATTCTCAAATCAATCAATTCCACTTTCTTGGCTCTAATTCCTAAGGAAGCGAACGCCGAAACCCCAGAGAAATTCAGACCTATTGCCCTGTGCAATGTGATCTACAAGATTATCTCCAAAGTCATCGCTAACATACTCAAACCCATCCTACCTAATCTCATCTCAGAAGAGCAGTCAGGTTACGTAGAGGGTCGTCAAATCTTAGACAATATTCTCCTGGCTCAAGAAATGGTCCACACTCTTCAGATCAGGAAAAAAGCAGGGATGCTCATGCAGCTTGATCTCTCCAAGGCTTTTGATAAAGTAAATTGGAATTACCTGGAAGCTGTTCTAACAGTTTTCGGCTTTGATAAAAAATGGAACAAGTGGATCCTGGCCCTCATCAAGTCCTCCTCCTTTTCCATTCTCGTTAACGGTTCTCCTTTAGAAACATTCACTCCATCCAGGGGCATCAGGCAGGGAGATCCTCTCTCCCCTTTCCTCTTTGTGATTCTCATGGAAGGCCTTAGTCATCTCATCCAAAAAGCCAAAGCAGATGGAAATATCAGAGGTCTACGCCCTCTTCATACTAGTCCAGCCACTACTCATCAGTAGTTCATGGACGATACTCTCCTTCATAGCACCCCCACGATGAAAGAAGCGCTGGCCTTCAAATCCATTCTAACTCTGTTCAGAAAAGCTTCAGGTATGGAAATCCACCATGCTAAATCCAAGATTTTTTTCTTCAATACTCATTTAGCAATTCAGAAACATCTTACAAGCATTTTGGGATTTAAAAGGAGTATTCTGCCCTCCAAATACCTGGGAGCCCCGTTTACCTCCAAACCCTGGAAAAAACACCACTGGGAAAGCACCCTAGCCAAGCTGGAAAACAAATGTAAACATTGGACTCACAGAGCCCTAAACTTTGCGGGCAGGCTTGTCCTCACTAAGGCCATCTTGCAAGCCATTCCCCACTACCTCCTTTCCATCCTTCCTGCTCCCCAAGGCATTCTTCACAGGATAAGAACAATACAGAGAACCTTCCTATGGAGGGGCAACGCGGAGAAAAATAAATGGGCCTTAGTGGCCTGGAACAAGCTATGTAAATACAAATCTCTAGGAGGCCTCAACCTTATATACCCCCAAACCTCAAACAATATCTGCGGTGCGAAATTATGGTGGAGATGGCTCAAAGAACCTCACCTTCCCTGGGCGAAGCACTGGAAAGAGAAATACACCCCTAACTGCAGCGAGACGGATCTTATCCGCCTTCAGGAAGTTTCGGAAGGTTCTCCAATCTGGAACCTTGCCAAAAGGAATCGCAACATTATCCAAGATCACAGCTTTTGCGAGATTAGGAATGGAAACACAACACTCTTTTGGGAGGATGCTTGGCAGCAGCTTCCCCGCCTCGCAACGCCAGATTTGGAAAACTACAAGAGAGAAGTACAATCAATGGGCAACTACAAGGTAAACCAGTACTAGAGCCAGGATACCAACGAGCAGGAGTGGAGAATCTGGAATCCCCCCAACTCCAACAGCTTTGCAGCTGAGGGCCCTCTTCTTCAGAGCCTCCTAACTACTCTCAACAAAAGGAAAGTTCGAACTTCTTCAGCCAGTGATCAACTCAGATGGGGAATGAAGGGAAACAGCAGCTACACCCTAAAGGAAGCCAGGATTCAGCTAGAACAGATTGACCTAGGGGAATTCCTCCCCTGGAGCACTAATATTTGGAACAGCCTCTTCTGGTCCAAAATCAAAACCTTCCTTTGGCTCCTTATGCAAGGAAAAACCCTCACTTGGGACAACCTTCGGAAAAAAGGCTTTTCTGGCTCTTCAATTTGTCCCATGTGTAGAAATGAGGAGGAAACAATAAAACACCTGTTTAACTCATGCCTCTGGGCTAACAGTATATGGAAGTGGCTAGAAAACATAATGCAACAATCCAACAGGAACATATTTTCTATACAAGACACAATTACCCAGTGGCCAGAGGACTTCTCGAGTAATTATAGGGTTAACAGCATCTGGAAAATCATCTGAGGCTTTGTAACCTAGACCATATGGAAGGAACGGAACAGGAGAATTTTTCAAAATGAGCAAAGGAATTTCGAGTTCTCACAAATTACCTTATCCGCTAACATCCGTGAGTTAATCTCCGCCAAATGCACGGGAAGCTCCGCCGAGAATTTCTCGCCCAGGGACCAACGCATTCTGGCCAGCTTCAAACTGGATACAGCAGATAGTGCTTCAACTGCCAGCAGCCATCTCTCCCCCCCAAAAGATTCACCTGGTTGGCACAAGCCCCCAGTAGGTTTCCTCAAACTTAATTTTGACGGAGCCTCCAGAGGAAATCCGGGCCTGGCTGGCATAGGAGTAGTAATTAGAAACCACAGAGGGAAAATTCTTTATATTTACAGTCAAGCGTTGGGAGAAGCCACTAATAATGAAATGGAATTTGTTGCGATGGAAAAAGGCCTTAGGATTCTGCACGCAAACCAGATGGCCAACGTCGTCGTTGAGGGAGACTCTGAATTAGCCATAACTGTAGCAAGGCGAATTTACAATGGCACTCCAGTTGGCAGAGTCACGAAACACTAGCGCTTGGCTCAGACAACAGAAAATATCACCAGTTTGCTTCGCAGAATGAAAGGCCTCACCTTTCAGGCGATCAGAAGGAAGGGTAACGCGGTGGCAGACCACCTGGCCAACGTTGGGATTGAGAATCCTGAAGAACCAAAGGACAGCTGGTGGGACGACATTATGTGTCCTAACCTCAAGGCAACCTACCTTCAGCATGCCAAAAAGGACATGGCCGAAACAGAACACGACGACGGAACGGTAATGGCTCTCCACTTTCCGGCAAACCACCATGCTGACCAAGCACTCCACCTTTAATCCGGATGAGGCCGAAAGACACTTGGCACAAGGCTTAACCGTCAGGCGATGCAGACACATGGATTTGTACTGCCCCACGATCTATTGGGATCTTGAGCGCCGTAACCACAGCAGGACTAAGCCCACTTGGCGGGCCAAAGACAAGGGGATAATCGGCAGCAATTATAGCTTTCACTTATACTCTGATACTATCGTTCTTCCTTCTCGCGGTAATAATCACGACAAGATGGGCAAGTGGCCCTCCCTCCTAATCTCCCCCTCCAACATTCTTTAGGCGCCTGACTATTTAACAACGGCCCTAGCAGATTGGGAAAGCATTCTTTTATCGTATTGCAAGGAGAAAAGTCTGGGCACTGCCAACACAGAGCAAGGCATCTCCGTGGCAAGCACCCACAACATGAAAGGTGAAGGCTGTCGCAACCAGGCTGCTATAAAGGACCTTCAGCATGCCCAGAAAGTGTATGAGTCTCAGACCTCGCAGCGCAACAAACGGAAGCTGGAGGAGTTAGAAGGCAAAGTCAAGGAGGAGGAAGCCAAATTATCTGACCAGCAATTGGAGAGGGAGGTCAGTTGGATTCAGGACCCCAACACCACCTATACTCGTGCTACACAATTTGTCAGAACCCAAGCAGAGGCTTGGAGAATGAAAACAATGTTGGCTAAGGTTCTGACTGAGCAGGAGGAGCAGGATGAAAGAGTTCAGAAGCTCAAGCGCCAAATGGACGTGATGGAGCATGACCATATGTGTGTCGTCGAAAGCATTGAGTTTAAACTATCGTCGCTTGACCAGCAAGCTGATGTTATCAGTAAGAAGCTCACGGTGCTCATAAAGCTAATGAGGAATGTGGCCAATTCAGAAGGGTTTATTGGGGAGACTTCAGGCGGTCCTCTGAATGACACTCCGAAGCCGGGGACCAGCCTCCCGCCGAAGCAGGGGCCTGCCCACCACTGAAGGTTTCGGCCTTCATTCCTTTTTGGCTCCCTTGGTCTCTGGCGTTCCAGGTTTTTATGCTCTCCATTTTTTCAATTTGCTCTCAGCTCTCTTCTCGTGGAAACATGGCCCCCCAGCTCTCAGTTTTTTGGTTTATATGCTGTTACCCTGTGGCCGCCCTGCGTGGTGCGCTGGACTCTTTTTTGGTCTCTTTCCTGGCCGCCCTGCGTGGTGTGCTCGAGTTAATTTTGTGAAGCGCTGCCGCCTTGCGTGGTGTGCTGGTTCTCCCTGGTTTCAAATGCAAATCTTTCATGCCAGGCAAGCTGTTAAGTTGCCCCTAAATCTGCATTTGCAGAAGTTTTGTATCATATTCTCCTTTTGTTAATACAAACACTTATTTACAAAAAAAAAAAAAAAAATGTACAAAATATAAATGTAACATATTATATTTATATTTTTCCACCATTTTCTCCACGACATTTCTACCATATTTTTCTTATTATTTTTCCATTTTCACTTTTAAAAAAAGAGTTGTCTTTAGTGACTTTTTGGACTTTCGGGTGGAAAATTTTGAGGTAAAATCTTGATTTATGTTATTTAAATTGGTTTTTTTTACTATCCTAAAAATCCCTAAGCCTCTTGGATTGTGTAAAGGTTACCCATCAAACTTTTGATTTCAATAAATTCCTTTCAAATTTTAGAAAAAAAAAAACACCAAACAATTTAAACATATGAATTTAATAGAGCACTAAACTTAATTTAATTTTAAAACAATTTAAACATATAAATTTATTTTAAAACAATTTAAACATTTGGATTCAATAGAGTACTAAGTTCAATTTAAGTTTAACCATTCATAAATGAAATACTTCACCTCACTCCCTCTATCATATATTATGCTTACATGTATGAGAAATTAAACAGTGAGTGGTTTATTTTCAATATATATATATATAATATAAATATATATAATATGAGAAGAAAAATTCATTATATAAATTGACATAGCATATGTATTTGTTACATTTGTAAACATAGACCTAGATTAAATAATACTTTATTATATAATATTTGTATGATATTAATTTATTAAATTTTAGGTGGTCTATTCCCTAGATTTTTTTGGGACAATAGAATTTGTCATATGTGTGATACTAAGAAGGTAGAAGATGAAAAAGAATCGTTTCTATTTTCTTTTTAATCACATAAACAAGATTTGGAAGAATCACAATTAGATTCTTTTTCTTTTCTTGAAATATGATAAATCACACTGATCTTAGTGGACTTTAATCATCATAATCATCAATAAATTATAATAATTAATATTATAATTTCCTAGTATTTATCTTCATTAAATTAAAATGGAAATAATAATGATAAAAAAATAAAATAATTAATTATGAATGAAATATAATGAGTAATCATTTGATGTATAAAACTCATCCTATGGATAGTAAACTTAAGATAGTAAACTAAAAAAATATTTTGTAAGAGAATTTATTTATCTCCGAGTCCTTTTCAAAACATTTTATATCTACCACGTGCTAAGAAAAAACAAAACATCTTGTTTACCATGTGCTACGAAAAAACAACTAGAAAACATATATCCGTTACTAGTATCCGGAAGTTTTATAGTGAGTGAATGGAAAAAGGGAAATTTCCATTATTCCTTAATTATTTTTAATCAAGGAATGGTATGTTTTAATAACAATGGAAATGGACTCAACTTGGACTTAGCCAAGTTGAGCGACATGGGTCTTTTTGTATGAGGTTATTGAAAATAATCATTCTCATCTCTTACTTATAGGGAAGTATGAGTGTAAGGTCACTTTTTGGTAAGAGAATTATACAATATATTGATATGCCCAAGAGTAGGAGAATGATGTGTAAATGTAAATAAATTGTGAAGGTTGAATAAGGAAATGATGCCCAAATACCAAAATATAAATGATATTATATTTATGTTTTATTTATTACTTTTTCTATGTTCATTTTCTTTTTTATATGGTGAACAAACAAAAATTTTAAATGTTTAGATTATGTTATTAAAAATAACTAGCAATTGCATTTACTGTTGCAAAGGAAATGTTGTAAAGCAGTAGCATAGGTAAGAGCAATAAAAAATAATGGAAAGCTAATAAACATTTAATTCAACTTATTCAAAAAACATATATATAGATTGAAGCATGTGAAAGTTAATTTTGATCATGAAGGGAATTCTTTGTGGATAAAATAATAAACTCCACACTACATATAAAATAAAATGTTTCCCAGAATGTTGCTTGAAATATTAGATTAAGATCTATGAAGTTTGGACCTCATCCTCACTGATAAAATTGACTTCAACTCATCAAAACCTCAATAAACACTCCACTGACTTTGTTCATGTTTCTGCTACACACAATATTAACATGTTGATTGAGAATTTTAAATTCAAGAACATATTGACTTCTTTGAACTGAGTTTCATAAGGTATTAGCATTTTTTCATCTAGACTTTTTTTTTATTCTCTTCAAAAATGTTATTGTGAAGCTCTTTCAATCCCATTTTGAGCTTCATTAAGGATCTGAAGGTGTTGCACCCAGACTCCAGCCTCAACCGTTGCAAATTTGCAAAGTTGTTGTCCATCTCTCGTGATTTTGGATCACAAACTTCGGACTTGGAAGGTGGGTTCCATATGAGTTCCCCATAGAGTTTAAAACAAACCCATAAGGTTCTAGTCGTTAATGGATGGGAAGTGAGAAGCCATCTATTTTTGAAAGAAAGAATCAGGTTCTCACGCCTGAAGGAGGAGGAAAAGAGGTTTCTGGTTTAAATCCCATGGTGAGAAATTCACAATATCCATAGCTAGAGGATATGGCTTTGGTGGTGGGAATTATGAAATCTCTAGTGTTGTTTTTATTTCTGATTATACAAATGTTTACTATCATAAAATAACGGAGGCAAATCTAAGCAAATCACTTCTGCTAAGAAACTATGCAAATTTCTTGCATGAAGTATGGATTAGTCCATTCAAATATATTTTATTTTTATTTGGTGAATGTTATAGGCTTGGAGATTCTTCTTGGTGTGATGTTTTAGGTTTAGACATGTTATTGGGAAAACTAGTGTCCATGGAGAGCTGCTAGTCCCACTAAGACATGTAGCTATCTTAGAAACAAACAGATTAAGGTTACTTCCATTTTCATTTACGAGAAGTAGATCAGAGAGGAGCAAAGAATACCAACCTCAATCTTTCGCTTGGTTCTCTGCTTGTTCCTTCTCCTCTTTGACGGATCTTTGTCGCTCCTCCCTTAACCACTCTGCTTCAAAGAGTACCTGTAAAGTCAAAGCAGCATAATACCTTCAAAGTGCAGAGATCTACAGTCATAAACAATATAGGACCAGATATATATTGACCACACAAATGCATATATTTAGCAAACATACAAGAATGTGAGGAAAACTTGAATAATTTTATGATATAAGAGATTAGAAGAGAGGATTACAACCATTGATCTGACCTAGCGTCATCCTCCTAGCATGAAAACCCTTCTTCACCTCATGAAAAGCTTAGATCACCCAACACTATGATGTTCCACCAAGAAACCAACAGCACTTCCTTACAAGATACAAGATTCCAGCCTCTCGATCTCTGGGATGAGGGATCCATATATAAATGATTGCAGGGGGGTGAGTCAGCTTCTGGGATTTTTGATTAGTGTCCTCTCTCTGGTAGTTCTTGATTCCACTTGGAGATTGACGATCTCTTACTCATCCCTGGGTGAATTCAGAGAGGCAAGTGTCACACGAGAAGTTTCTGGAAGATTCCATGATCATCCACCTTGCAAACTGTCTTTGTCATTTGTCTACTCTCGCCGATCGCACCCTACAAAAGGGCTTTTCAGTATGCACCACACTTTTTGCACTGAGCAGGTGAGATGCATTGCACCCTCTGCACTGAGCAGTCTGTATGGTCCAGTTTTGAGCAGTTTTGAGCAGTTTTCTGTAGAAAACTTCTGGGAGATGATGTAATCAGCCGACCTTGTTCCTTTAGGGTATGAAACAACACTTTTAGGGACTCAGAAGCCCTTGGTTTATGGACATTTGTGATTGGGGTTGCAGTGCCCAAATATTTCCATAACAAGACATTGTGTAGTTAGTTAATGGCTACATTAATAATTTTCTCCTTACTCTTAAAATTTCTACTAATCTACTCTTTATTTATTAGAATTTTCACTTTGGTGTTGGGAAGACAATAGAATTTTAACTTGTATATTAATGATGTGGTCATTAAAGAAATACAAATCGAAGAATTGTTTTATTTTTGGAAGAGTTGATCATAGTTCTTGGTTATACACATTCATTGGTTTTGATCCTTCTTTAGGTTCCTCCTTTATTGCACTTGTTGATTTCTTGATCAAATTCTTGCATAAAATATTTGGACATGTGAATTACATGTATCTTCAAGAGTTGAGACAACAAAATTTGATGCTTGGCCTTCCTAAAGTTTCTTACATAAAGATCATTTTCCAAAAGTTAAGATGGTACATAATGATCTCATCCCATTTTTGACTCATTCATTTTCAAGGGATAAGTATGCACTCACATTTACTAATGAATTATGTCTCTCTTGGGTGTACTTTCTCAAGTACAAGACAAAGGTATTTATTCCTTTTAATACCTTTAAGTATTTTACTAAGCATTAATTATCCCTTACTATGAAGAAAATGTCTATCAGACCACGACGTAACTCAAAACAAATCATGAAATTCGTTCAGGTTGTTCATTATTATATATAGGAGGGAGAGACTGTTCATTTCATCTCCTCATGACTCTTCATATTTTCTATTATTTATTTACATTAATTACAGTTGTTCACCCAATCCTTATGATTAGGTGTCAACATTCCCCCCCTTAATCTGAAGGGATGTTGGTGAGTCCAAGCATCGTTCTGAATCTTTCAAGCTTTTAGCTTCTAAGCACTTTGGTGAAGATGTCTACAGTTTGCTCATTAGTGGAACAATGGCGGAGATGAACTATTTTGGCCTCAACATGATGTCAAATCAGATGTTATTTAGTATTGATGTGCTTCGTTCAATCATGGAACTTTGGGTTCTTGGCCAAATTCATTGCCGAGGTATTGTCAATCATGAGTGGAGTTGATTGTACTTGTTTTACCTGAAAATATTCAATAATTTTCTTGAGCCACACAATTTATTTTGTTGCCTCAGCTGCTACCACATATTCTTCCTCTGTTGTGGAATCTGCTGGAACTAATTTTTTTCATGATCTCCAGGAGAGAGCTCTTGATCCAAGACTCATAGCATAACCTGAAGTAGATACCCCAGTTGCTTTGTCTCCATCGAAGTCTTAATCAGATTATCCAATCAACCCGTAGTCGCCCACCTATGTATAATTGATTCCAAAGCCTTGAGTTCCCTTCAAGCACTTTAGAACTCTTTTTGCAATAGACCAATGTTCCTCACAAGGCTTTTGCATAAACCTGGAGAGGATTCCAACAACAAATGAAATGTCTGGTCTGGTAGTAGATAGGTAGTTGAGACTTCCTACAAGCTGTCTCCTCAAATTCTTTTCCTTCAATGCATGTGAGCTTTAAGTTTTGTTCCATTGGAGTAGTCACAGGATTGCATTCTGTCATGCCAAACCTATTGAACAGATCTTCAATGTACTTATTTTGAGAAAGGAATATGGATTTCAGATGTTGAGTTACTTCAATACCAAGATAGTAGTGAACATAGCCCAAATCATTCATTTCAAAACCTTTCCTCAATTCCTTCTTTATGGATGCAATGTAGCTCTCATTGTTCCCTGTCATCAAAATATCATCTACATATACAACAAGAGATACAATTTTTTTTCCAACTTTCTTGATAAACAAAGTTGCATCATCAAGATCATAATGTTTGAAATTGAGTTTCAGAAGATGGTTAGTTAGTTTTTCATACCAGGCTTACGGTGCTTGTTTGAGTCCATACAAGGATTTCACAAGTTTGCATACTTTATGTTCATTTCCTTTCACAACAAATCCTTCAGGCTGGGACATAAAAAAATTCTCTTTTAGATCTCCATTCAAGAAAGCAGTTTTTACATCCGTTTGATGGACTTTCCAACCGTTCTGAGCTGCTAGGGCAAAGAGTCTCTAGATGGTAGACCATTTTGTTGTGGGGGAAAAATTCTCCTCATAATCTACCCCTTCCTTCTATGCAAAAACTTTTTCCACAGGCATGGCTTTGTGCTTGTCAATTGGGCCATTAGCTTTATACTTGTTCTTGTATACCCACTTGAAGCCAATTGGTTTGGTTCCTAATGGAGGATCAACCACCTTCCAAGTGCCATTATTTATCAAGCATCATACTCCTTTTGCATCGCTTCTTTCCATTCATCATGAGAAGCAACTTCTTTAAAGGAAGTTGGTTAAAAATATGTAGACAAATTTAATTCACAATCATAAGAAACATCCATATCAACAGGTGAATCAGAGTCATCTACATCACCTCCATTTTGCTGATTTGAATTTCTAGTTCTTGTTTTTCCAACCTCATCAAGATGAACACTTTCAAGTGTCTTTGTCAACCACTTTGGGGGACCTTTCTCAGATGGTCCAAGCTGCTTCATTGATTGATTTGGGATTGAATCAAGACTGAGGCTCCCAATTCTATCAATCACATCACTTAAAGTATCATCCATTGTTGGAGTTTCATGCGGGGGAGAGAGTGCTTCAGAAGAAGATTCCACAGGTTGATCTAGTATAGGAATCCACCCTTCAAGATGTGAAATCTGATTATAAAATTCTTGAAATGATTTTGCATTTGTGAATCTATCCAAGCGATCAATTTGTCGCTCAACAACATTGTCAGTTTTGGATGATTCAAGAAAGATTACATCTCTAGATACAACAAACTTTTTATTGACTTCATCATAGAGACGGTATGCTTTGTAGGTGTTTGAAAACCCCAGAAAGATACACTTACGACTTCTTGCACTAAGTTTGTTTCTATGTACCTTTGGTATCAAGGCATAATAGGTGGAACCAAAGACCCTGAGATGCTTTACCGAAAGAATGTGCCCATACCACATTTCATAGGGAGTCTTGTTTCTGATAGCATTAGATGGACATCTATTCTTTATATATACAGCACATAGAACTGCATCAGCCCAAAACATCAATTTTACATTTTTGAAAAACATCATGGAGCACACCATATTTAAGATTGTCCTATTCATTCTTTTAGCTACACCATTATGTTGGGGATATAAGACACAGTTGTTTGATGTTTGATCCCATGTTGGCGAAGATAGTTTTCAAATTCATTTCAAGTGTATTCTTTTCCATTATCAATGTGAATAGATCCAATATGAGATTGTGCATATTTTGAATCCATGTATGAAAGTTCTTGAATGTTTGAAAAGCATCATATTTGTTCTTCAATAAATAAACACAACACATTCTGGTGTAGTCATCAATAAATGTCATCATATATTTATTTCCATTTAAAGAAGGAATAGGCATTGGACCACATAAATCTGAATGAATGAGTTCATGTTTTTCATGTGATCTTGAATGTGAATCATGAAAATATTGTTTTCTATGCTTTCCTAGAATGAAAGCATCACATTACTTATGTTTCCTAGGAATTGTAGGCAAACCAGTAACACCATTTTTCTTCAACAAGTGGAGGCTATCATAGTTCAAATGTCCAAATCTAGCATGCCATAATAAACTTGATGGAAGTGTACCTTCTTCATAATGAGAATTGCATGAGAAATGTTGTGCACGAGCAGAGATATCCTGTAGCTTGAGAAGCCTTTCTTCTTCTATCCCCTTCATGACAAGTGAGTGGTCAGATGCTTTTCTCACCTCAAGCTTGCCATCAAACATATGAATGGAGTGACCTTGCTAGCGGATGTGTACCAAGGATAGCAAGTTTCTCTTCAACTGTGGAAGATATAGAACATGATGCAGAAGGAAGTCTGAAAGACCAGGAAATTTAAGCCCGATTGTGCCAAGCCCTGATGGCTTGAGCGTTGATTGGTCTACAAAGTATACTACTCCATCACATTGTCAGTAAATTCTTCAAAAAAATATTTTCTATGATTCATGTGGCAACTTGCTCTCGAATCAAGCAACCAACCATTTTTCCAAGAAGCAAGTGAAGCATTAAATAAATCTTCATTTACTCCTAATTACATTGTGCCACAACATAATGAGAAGATTCAGGTGCTTTACCTTTGTCTATGTCATTAGTTTTACTTTTGGGTTGGTTTCTTTGCTGCTCAATTTTGTCCCAAGTCAACTTGCATGTGGAGGCATCATGTGATCCATTTCTTTTGCAGCGTATGTAGTGCAAATATGACTTTTCTCCTTGAGAGTGTCTACCCCACACCACCTTTGAAATATCTTCCTCTTCCTCTTCGACCACCTCTTCCTCTGGAAGAATATTGGGCAAGATTCTTTTCTTTATGAGCAAGGCACACAGCCTCTTCAGAAGATTCAAGGGTTGTCTTCTTTCCAAAAGCTTTCTCTCTTTCAACAATTTTTTTCATAAGAGAGTTAAAGGTAATATCTTTGAGATTTCCATTTGCTTGCAATGACTCAAGATAATTTGAGTAAGTAGGATAAAGTTCCTTGAGAAAAGTGATCAGACGAATATCCAATTCAACCTTAGTGGCTTCGATATCATGCATTATAAATTTTACTTCGGATGCAAGAGAAAGAGGATCATTATTTTGTAATTCAAGAGTGAAGAGTTTAATCATGAGTTGAACAACTTCAAGTGTAGAGTGTGAGTCATAGAGTTCCTTCAGTTTTTGTAAGTTTTCGAAATCATTTGAAAATGGCGAAATATAAAGACTCACCTCTTCACTTAAAGATGCTGCAATTAATGCATAGGCTTTGCTATTCTTATTTTCCCAAATGGCGAACTCCTTGTTTGAGTTAGGTTGTTCTGTCTCTTTGTCTCTGTCTTCAAGACACACTCCTTTCCACAACTCATTGAAAATGAGGGCGTGTTTTATCTTTTGGGACCACTCAAGATAGTTCTCCTTGCCAATGAGAACTACTCCCACAATAGATATGATTGATTGCATTGTAAAATCTGAGTATTGTAAAAATACTTCTGCTGCCAAAAACAATGTGCTTTTGTGGAGAAAAAAAAATTGCTGCTAAAAAAACTAATTCTGATAGAGGTACTAGGGCGTATATGAAAGTGGGTTCAGGCCCCACGACGATATTTACAAACAATATATTAAACACAGTGAATATACCACCCATGTTGCAAACATAGTAGTATGGGGAGATAAAGGTGCGAGGGGACTATATGGTCCGAGTGGTGGTGGCCACACAGCGTTATATCCCATGTATATGCAGAGGCAATATTTATGGAGAGATTTTAACTTACCCATAGCGTATCAATTGGAGAAACAACGCAGTGTGGAGGGTCGACGGTTGAGCAGCGAGAGATAGTGTGGAGAACTGAGGGTTGAGCAGTAGGATAGGAAGAAATCTTCAAGTCTCCCAAAACAAGGTTGCAGGCAATACATCACCAAGAATTAGCTGCAGTAGGCTGCAAAGTCGGTGTGGAGGAAAAATTTACATCCCTGAAGAACATCAGGAGATCTATGAAGAGATTTAGAGGCTCAGTCCTATTAGCTCACAGAAAACTTGGTATCCAAAGGCAACAGATCATGAAAATGCCAAGAAAAGTGGTATATTGTTGATGCTACAGACAAAATTCTTGGAAGGCTGGCATCAATCATAGCTATGCACATTCGTGGAAAGAATCTAGCAACATTTACTTCAAGTGTAGACATGGGAGCATATGCTATTGTGGTTAATGCAGAAAAAATAGTTGTTTCAGGAAATAAGAGGACACAGAAGTTGTATAGGAGGCACTCAAGCAGACTTGGGGGGTTTAAGGTCGAAACCTTTGATCATCTCCAAAAGAGAATTCCAGAGCGTATTGTTGAGGATGCAGTCAGGGGCACTATTTGCGAGGTAAGGAGAGGGCCAGTTTGTGGGTCAAGCATTCAAATATTTTGTAGAAAATATGGTACTCAAAATCAATGTGTACACTCTTCAACAAAAAAACATTGCTAAATAAGAACTCATTAAAAGAGTGGCCAACTACAAGAACACAACCCCTTCTTTCTAGGTTAAAACAATGAATTGGGCAAGGAGAGAAGAGGGAAGCATTTTGATGGCATTGAAAAATAGGAGTTGGTGGCTCTTGATTTTGGTTGTGGAGGTTGGTGTTACCCTCTAATTGAGCTCCCAACCATTGGAAAGCTAGTATTATCCCTTCACCATCATACTATTATTCTCTACATTTTGTGTAGTAATGTTGATTTGGGTCGTGTCAATTCTAATTCAGTTGTTGTCAATATGCTCTTATGGATTCTAGGGTTTGGTCTAGTATGGGGAAGGAACATTGAGTTTATATTAATTATGGGCAAAGAAAAATTGAGTATCTGGCAAGTTAACCCTTTCACACCCTCTTGAACTCATACAAGTTGCAATTACCATTTGTTGGGTATGTTGTGGAGTTTTAGTTTTACCATCCAATTTTTATCCTTGGAATCTATTAGTCTCTCAAGGAATTGTTCCAGTCTTGGAGAGCATGCACATGAGGCTTTTGAATCTGGTAGTTTAAGGTTTATTTCAAGTGATAGTGTGGGTGTTGAGTTGTTCCCAATTCTTGATTGGGTTCGATATGGGCTCTTTTCTTGTCACTTCCTTGGTTGTGGTCATTTTAATTTTTGTTTTAAGTTTTATCCACACATGTCCACCATGCCACCAAGACAATGTATAAGATGTAGAATTTGGAGTGGTGTTGGAGTAGTGGTAGCAATCTGTCTGATTAGTGAGGGAAATTAAGAAGCTAGAAACATTAATAGAAAATTGTTAAGTTTGAAAATAATCATAATAAAAATTTGAAATAACAAATTAATAAATTTATAGCATTTTATTTTGTATAGATAATTAATGGAATTAAAGGAATAAATTTAAAATTTTAAAAATGATATTGTGTTGAGACAATAGTGACACTCATTAGAATAATTAAAGAGTGGCCTTGATTGGAAATCATATTGGGAAAGTGGGTTGTTTAGGACTAATCAAAGTGGTAACACTGCAAGCAAGTCATGATGGACACTACAAGGCATGTGCGTCCATCATCCATAGAAATAGAGTGAATGCAGTCAAGCCTGCAAATAGTTCCACACTATTTCACCACAGTTCCACACTTCTTCGAAGATGCTAAATAATATTATTGGGATTTTGCACATTTTGGACAAATGGGTTTTTCAGGACATTGTCAAGTGGTAACACTACAAGAGAGTCATGAGGGACACTGTAAGGCATGTGCATCCATCATCCATAGAAATCGAGTGAATGCAATGGAGCATGCAAAGAGTTCCACACTTATTCACTATTTCACCACAGTTCCACACTTCTTCGAAGATGCTAAATAATATTATTAGTATTTTGTACATTTAGTTCCATTATATAAAAACATCAAAGGTCTCAAAAAGACTCTAAGGGTGTTGAAGCCAGAGTCCAGCCTCAACCGTCTGTTGCAAATATGCAAAGTTGTTGTCCAACATTGTGCTTTTGGATCATGAACCTGGGACTTGGAAGGTGAGTTGCATATGAACTCCCCATAGAGTTTAAAAGAAACCCATAAGGTTCCAATTTTTGTTTAATGGATGGGAAGTGAGAAGCCATCTATTTTGGAAAGAAAGAATGAGGTTTTAAGGCCTAGAGGAGGAGGAAAATGGGGTTCTTGTTTGAATCTAGTGGTGATAATTTCACAATATTCATTGGATACTGTGGACATGGACAAGTATATAACTATATCTAGAGGATATGGCATTGGTGGTGGGAATCAGGAAATAGATAGTGTTGTTTTTGTTTTTGATTATACAAATGATTACTATCAGAAAATACTGGAGGCAAATCCAACTCACTTCTACTAAGAAACTATGCAAATTTCTTTCATGAGGTATGGATTAGTTCATTCAAACATATTTTATTGTTATTTGGTGAATGTTATAGGCTTATACTTGGAGATTATTCTTGATGTGATGTTTTAGGTTTAGGCATTGTGTAGTTAGTCAATGGCTATATTAATAATGTTCTCCTTACTCTTAAAACTCTACCAATCTACTCTCTATTTATTAGATTTGTCACTTTGATGATGGGAAGACAGTAGAATTTTAACATATCTTTATGATGTAGTCATTAAAGAAATACAAATTGAATAATTGTTGTTTTTTTGGAAGAGTTGATCATAGTTCTTGGTTATACACATTCATTCATTTTAAGCCTTCTTTAGGTTCATCCTTTATTGCACTCGTTGATTTCTTGATAAGATTTTTGCATAAAAGATTTGGACATATGAATTACATGTATGTGCAATATGGTGCTTGGCCTTCCTAAAGTTTTATACATCAAGATCCTTTTCCAAAAGTTAAGGCCTTATGTGTTATCAAATGATGTAAGATGGTACATAATGATCTCATCCCATTTTTGACTCATTCATTTTCAAGGGCTATGTATGCACTCACCTTTACTGATGACTTATGTCTCTTTTGTGTACTTTTTCAAGTACAAGAGCGAGGTCTTTACTCATCTTAATACTTTTTAAGTATTTTACTAAGCAGTAGTTATCCCATACTATGAAGAAATGGGGAATATTAACATCAATGTGTACACCCTTCAGCAAAATAACATTGACAAAAAATAACTAGTCACTAAAAGAGTGGCCAACTGCAAGAACACAATCCCTTCTTTCTAGGTTAAAACAATGAATTGGGCAAGGAGAGAAGAACAAAGCATTTTGATTGCATCTAGAAAAAGTAGTTGGTGACTCTTGAGTTTGGTTATGGAGGTTGGTGCTACCCTCTCATTGAGCTCTCAACCATTGGCAAGCTAGTATTATCCCTTCTCCTTCATACTATTATTCTCTGCATTTTGTATAGTAATGTGGTTTTGGGTTGTGTCAATTCTAATTCAGTTGTTGTCTATATGCTCTTGTTAATTCTAGGGCTTGGTCTAGTATGGGGGAAGGAATTGAGTTTATATTAATTATGGGCAAAGGAAAATTGAGTATGTGGCAAGTTAACCCTCTTGTGCCCTCTCAAACTCACACAAGTTGGTGCAATTGCCATTTCTTGGGTATGTCATGGAGTTTGATTTTTACTATCCAACTTTTATCCTTGGAATCTATTGGTCTCTCAAAGGAATTGTTCGAGTCATGGCTGGCTTTTGAGCCTAGTAATTTAAGGTTTATTTCAGGTAAGTGTTGGAGTGGTGGTAGCAATCTTGGAGGTGGTGGTAGCAACCTTGGAGTGGTAGTAGCAATCTGTCCGGTCAACGAGAGAAATTAAGAATCTAGAAATGTTAATACAAAATTGTTAAATTTAAAAACAATAATAATAAAATTTTGAAATAAAAAATTAATGACTTTCATATCATTTTATTTTGTATAAATAATTAATGTAGTTAAAGGAATTAAATAAAAAATAAGAAAATGATATTGCATTGAGACAATAGTAACACTGATTAGAATAATTAAAGAGTGAACTTGATTGGAAATCATATTGGAAAAATGGGTTGTTCAAGACTTTTCCAAGTTGTAACGCTGCAAGGCATATGCATCCATCATCCATAGCAATCGATTGAATGCAATGGAGCCTTCAAAGAGTTCCACATGTATTCACTATTTCACCGCACTTCCACACTTCTTCGAAAATGCTAAAAAATATTTTTGGGATTTTGCACATTTATTTCCATCATCTAATGACATTAAAAGTCTCAAGAATTTTGTCGAGTTGAGAAATTGAGTGATCTCTCTCACCAAAGTAAAATAAAATATAATAAAATTGATTTTATTTCATCCCTTGAGTCGTAAGAAATGAAAAATTCCAATCAACAACCATATCTTGAAACAACAAAAATTGAAAACAAGACAATCCTAGGCTTATTCAAATTTTCAAATTTATATTAATTTGCATTTTACATTTCTATATGCTTTTGCATAAATAAATTTAAAAAATAATATATCTGTTAAATAAATTTAAAAAATAATAAATCAGTATTGATTACTCTTATTGTTAATATTATTTAACATTTGATTAATCATACACATGAACTTTGTAACTATGATATATAGGGACTATCCATAAAGATAGCATTGTTCTATCATAATTTTCTTGCATTATAAACATAGATAAGTGAGATGCTCAGCTTTACGATATTTATATTCAGGAAATACAAACCAATAGAGATTATCATAACACACATAATGAACAAAACATAAGTAGCGGCTATAAATAAATATATAGATAGATATATATATGGTTATATAAGCATAGACAGAGACCAAAGAAAGAGGATTACATGCTTTGAGAAAGGCCAGGAGTGTTGTGATGTGGATTCGATCAAATGTGAGTGACAATTTTGACACGTATGTCTAATCGACAGTGATTGCGACTCTCATCCCAGCAAGAGAGAAGTGCCAAGTAAAACTGCAAATAAAGTAGTTAGGACACTTATTCAGAGTAATCACGTCATTGTCGGTGTCGTAGCACTTTGAGTTCCCTACAATATAGGTTCTATAACTATTTGCATCCACCACCACGACATCATGAAATCTCTGGTAATAGTTGAACACTGCACGTAATGATTAATTACTTGAATTTAATTTAATTTAATTTAATTATGGATTTCAAGAATATTTTAAAATGGTATTAAAAAGAGTGAGATCAAGAAATTGAACACCTTCACTTTTCTTTGGCTAAACTTAATTGCATTATAAATTTCAAGAATATTTTAAAATGGGATAACCAAAGTGAGATGGATAAATTGAATTCACTCACCTCTCTCCGAGATGTTCTAGAAATTTACAATAATAAAGATGGTTTTTTTAACTATCAGAAATAGAACTCAAAATATTAGGAGATATTCTATGAATTTACAATAATAAAGATGGTTCCATTAACAATCAGAAACAAAATTCAAAATATTCCAGAAATCAACAATGATAAAGATGGCCCCATCAGCCACAGAAAAAAACCATGTTCATCAACCAGATGCATGGCCTTCAAAACACATTAAACTTACCTAGAGTGTCGTTGGCCTTGATGTTCTTCATGGCAACCCAGCGAGAAAATAAAAGTTTTGACTTTCTTCCTCTTCGTATCATTGAGTTGTCAAATAATTGAGTTTCCATCCCACATTCTCTTTTGATTCTTCACTATTTGTATGTAGATGTAAGTAGATCATGTTGATCCATATTTCATGCAAAGATGTTATTATACTAATATACAATTTTCTTGGTTGGGCATGCATATATTTATAAAGCTGGATTCCCACTCACGAAATGGATTGAAGCAACATGTAGACTGGACGATGTCATCGGGAGGTACTCTGGATGAAATCATTATTATCAGCGGATATTCTTGGTGCAAGAGAAAATTCCATATGAAAATGGTATTGTAGGCAAATTGAAGATGTGTAAATATATTGTTTGGTATTGCAAGTACTAGCATTAACTAGCTTGAATGGTTTGGAGAGGAAACCTATCCAAGTTATGCAATGGTCTAACCCTTGTTTCGACACCTGGTCTACTATTTTTTCTTGCTCTCACACTTTTGTCGATGTCTGGATGAAAGTTTTTGCTCAGTCTCACCTGTGTCTATGTATTATTTCTCACTTAATGGTCTAACACAAGATTCAACCGAGAAGAGTGGAGCGAGATGCCTGGATGAATCCAATGGCTGAAGTAAATTAAGGAATTCAATTGATGGTTCAAGACACATAAATCAAGGAATTTAGTTAAGGGTAAATCAAGGAAGTCAGTTGACAATTCAAACGGTGGGATCAAACAATTGAAAACTTTTAAATTGTGTAACAATTGATCAAATGGTGCAAAGTAGTACAAAGTGGAAACTGAGGGGAGATTTTCACAAAGGGAATGCCTTACAGCGTAATTAAATGAAAAAACTAGAATAATTTAAACAAAATATTTATTTGTTATTTATAAATCATAACATTGTACCTTATTGTAGGGAAGTATTATGCTTTCTCATTTCATAATTATCTAAATTCTAAGTTAAATTAAATAAAAAATAATTAAGATAACTAATTTAGTTTTGGGTAGTCTAATTTACTTTTACCATCCAATTTTTATCCTTGGAATGTAATGGTCTCTCAAGGAATTGTTCCAGTCTTGGAGAGCATGCACACAAGGCTTTTGAGTCTAGTAGTTTAAGGTTTATTTCAAGTGACAGTGTGGGTGTTGAGTTGTTCCCAATTCTTGATTGGGTTCAATATGGGCTCTTCTCTTGTCACTTCCTTGGTTATGGTCATTTTAATTTTTGTTTTAAGTTTTATCCACTCATGTCCACCATGCAACCGAGACAACATATAAGATGTAGAAGTTGGAGTGGTGTTGGAGTGGTGGTAGTAATTTGTCCGATCAGTGAGGGAAATTAAGAAGCTAGAAACGTTAATAAAAAATTGTTAATTTTGCAATAATAATAATAAAAATTTGAAATAAAAAAATTAATGACTTATATCATTTTATTTTTTATAAATAATTAATACAATTAAAGGAAAAAATTTTAAATTTAAAAAGTGATATTGTGTTGAGACAATAGTGACACTCATTAGAATAATTAAAAAGTGGCCTTGATTGGAAATTATATTGGAAAAATGGGTTGTTTAGGACTTTGCCAAGTGGTAACACTGCAAGCAAGTCGTGATGGACATTGCAAGGCATGTGCTTCCATCATCCATAAAAATAGAGTGAATGCAGTCAAGCTTGCAAATAGTTCCACAATTATTCACTATTTCACCATAGTTCCACACTTCTTCGAAGATGCTAAATAATATTATTGGGATTTTGCACATTTTGGACAAATGGATTGTTCAGGACATTGTCAAGTGGTAACACTACAAGAAATTTGTGAGGGACACCACAAGGCATGTGTGTCCATCATCCATAGAAATCGAGTGAATGCAGTGGAGCATGCAAAGAGTTCCACACTTATTCACTATTTCACCACAAGACCACACTTCTTCGAAGATGTTAAATAATATTATTGGGATTTTCCACATTTATTTCCATTATATAACAACATTAAAGGTATCAAAAAGGCTCTGAAGGTGTTGGAGCCAAAGTCCAGCCTCAAGGGCCTGTTGCAATCTACAAAGTTGTTGTCCAACATTGTGCTTTTGGATCATGAACCTAGGACGTGGAAGGTGAGTTGCATATGAACTCCCCATAGAGCTTAAAAGTAACCCATAAGTTTCCAATTTTTATTTAATGGATGGGAAGTGAGAAGCCATCTATTTTGGAAAGAAAGAATGAGGTTTTGAGGCTTGGAGGAGGAGGACCAGAGGGTTCTTGTTTGAATCTAGTGGTGATAAATTCACAATATTCATTGGAGACTGTGGACGAGGAAAAGTATATAACTATAGCTACAATATATGGCATTGGTGGTGGGAATCAGGAAATATATAGTGTTGTTTTTGTTTCTAATTATACAAATGTTTACTATTAGAAAATACTGGAGGCCAATCCAACTCACTTCTACTAAGAAACTATGCAAAGTTCTTACACGAGGTATGGATTAGTCCATTAAAACATATTTTATTGTTATTTTGTAAATGTTATAGGCTTATACTTGGAGATTCTTCTTGATGTGATGTTTTAGGTTTAGGCATTGTGTAATTAGTTAATGGCTATATTAATAATTTTCTCCTTACTCTTAAAATGCTACCAATCTACTCTCTATTTATTAGATTTGTCACTTTGGTGATGGGAAGAAAATAGAATTTTAACATATATTCAGGATGTGGCCATTAAAGAAATACAAATTGAAGACTTGTTGTTTTTTTGGAAGAGTTGATCATAGTTCTTAGTTATACACATTCATTGGTTTTGAGCCTTCTTTAGTTTCATCCTTTTATCGCACTGGTTGATTTCTTGATAAGATTTTTGCATAAAATATTTGGACATATGAATTACAAGTATGTGTAATTTGGTGTTTGGCCTTCCTAAAGTTTCTTACATCAAGATGCTCTTCCAACATTTAAGGCCTTAATTGCTATCAAATGTTGTAAGATGGTACATAATGATCTCATCCCATTTTTGACTCATTCATTTTCAAGGGCTAGGTATGCACTCACCTTTAGTGATGACTTATGTCTCTTTTGGGTGTACCTTTTCAAGTACAAGAGCAAGGTCTTTACTAATTTTAATCATTTTTAAGTATTTTACTAAGCAGTAATTATCCCTTACTATGAAGAAAATGTCCACAAAAAATGGGGAATATTAACATCAATGTGTACACCCTTCAGCAAAATAACATTGATAAATAATAACTAGTCACTAAAAGAGTGGCCAATTGCAAGAACACAACCCCTTCTTTCTAGGTTAAAACAATGAATTGGGCAAGGAGAGAACAACGAAGCATTTTGATTGCAGCTAAAAAATGTAGTTGGTGACTCTTGAGTTTTGTTGTAAAGGTTGGTGCTACCCTTTGATTGAGCTCTCAACCAATGGCAAGCTAGTATTATCCCTTCGTGTTCATACTATTATTCTCTGCATTTTGTATAACAATGTGGTTTTGGGTTGTGTCAATTCTAATTCAGTTGTTGTCTATATGCTCTTGTTGATTCTAGGGCTTGGTCTAGTATGGGGGAAGGAACATTGAGTTTATATTAATTATGGGCAAAGGAAAATTGAGTATGTGGCAAGTTAACCCTCTTGTGCCCTCTTGAACTCACACAAGTTGGTGCAATTACCATTTCTTGGGTATGTCATGGAGTTTGAGTTTTACTATCCAAATTTTAGCCTTGGAATCTATTGGTCTCTCAAAGGAATTGTTCGAGTCATGGTTGGCTTTTGAGCCTAGTACTTTAATGTTTATTTCAGGTAAGTTTTGGAGTGGTGGTAGCAATCTTGGAGGTGGTGGTAGTAACCTGGGAGTGGTAGTAGAAATCTGTCCAATCAACGAGAAAAATTAAGAAGCTAGAAATGTTAATACAAAATTGTTAAATTTAAAGGTAATAATAATAAAAATTTGAAATAAAAAATTAGTAAATTTTATATTGTTCTATTTTGTATAAATAATTAATGTAGTTAAAGGAATTAAATTAAAATTAAAAAAAATGACATTGTGTTGAGACAATAGTAACACTCATTCGAATAATTAATGAGTGACCTTGATTGGAAATCTTATTGGAAAAATGGGTTGTTCAGGACTTTTCCAAGTGGTAACGCAGCAAGGCATGTGCGTCCATCATCCCTAGCAATCAATTGAAAGCAATGGAGCCTGCAAAGAGTTCCACACATATTCACTATTTCACCACACTTCCACACTTCTTCAAAAATGCTAAAAAATATTTTTTGGATTTTGCACATTTATTTCCATCATATAACGACATTAAAGGTCTCAAAAATTGTGTCAAGTTGAGAAATTGAGCAATCTCTCTCACCAAAGTAAAATAAAATATAAGAAAATTGATTTTACGTCATCCCTTGAGTCATAAGAAATGAAAAATTCCAATCAACAACCATATCTTGAAACAACAAAAATTGAAAACAAGACAATCCTAGGCTTATTCAAATTTTCAAATTTATATCAATTTGCACTTTACATTTCTATATGATTTTGAATAAATAAATTTAAAAATTAATATATCTGGTAAATAAATTTAAAAAAAAAATAATAAATTAGTATTGATTGCTCTTGTTATTAATATTATTTAACATTTGATTAATCATACACATAAATTTTGTAACTATGATTTACAGGGCCTATCCATAAAGATAGCATTGTTCTATCATCATTTTCTTGTGTTATAAACATAGATAAGCGAGATGCTTAGCTTTACAATATTTATATTCAGGAAATACAAACCAATAGAGATTATCATTACACACATAATGAACAAAACATAAGTAGCAATTATAAATAAATATATAGATAGATAGATATGGTTATATAAGCATAGACAGAGACCAAAAAATGAGGATTACTTCTTTTGAGAGAGGGTAGGAGCGTTGTGATGTGGATTTGATCAAATGCGAGTGACAATTTTGACACGTATGTCTAATCATTGGTGACTACAATTCTCGTCCCAGCAAGAGAAGTGCCAAGGAAAACTGCAAATAAAGTAGTTAGGACCCTTATTCAGAGTAATCACGCCGTTGTCGGTGTCGTAGCACTTTGAATTCCCTGCAGTACAGGTTTTATAATTGTTCACTTCCACCACCACCACTTAGTGAAATCTCTGGTAATAGTTGAACACTGCACGTAATGATTAATTACTTGAATTTAATTTAATTTAATTGTGGATTTCAAGAATATTTTAAAATGGTATTAAAAAGAGTGAGATCAAGAAATTGAACACCTTCACTTATCTCTAGCTAAACTTAATTGCATTATCAATTTCAAGAATATTTTAAAATGGGATAACCAGAGTGAGATGAATAAATTGAATTCACTCACCTCTCTCTGAAATGTTCTAGAAATTTACAATAATAAAGATGGTTTTTTTAACTATCAGAAATAGAACTCAAAATATTAGGAGATATTCTATAAATTTACAATAATAAAGATGGTTCCATTAACAATCAGAAACAAAATTCAAAATATTCCAGAAATCAACAATGATAAAGATGGCCCCATCAGCCACAGAAAACAACCATGTTCATCAACCAAATGCATGGCCTTCAAAACACATTAAACTTACCCAGAGTGTCATCGGCCTTGAATTTCTTCACGGCAACCCATCGAGAAAATAAAAGTTTTAAATTTCTTCCTCGTCATATCATTGAGTTGTCAAATAATTGAGTTTCCATCCCACATTCTCTTTTGATTCTTCACTATCTGTAAGTAGATGTAAGTAGATCATGTTGATCCAAATTTCATGCAAAGATGTTATTATACTAATATACAATCTTCTTGATTGGGCATGCATATATTTATAAAGCTGGATTCCCACTCACGAAATGGATTGAAGTGACATGTAGACTCGACGACGCCACCTGAAGGCAGTCTGGACAAAATCATTATTATTAGCAAATATTCTTGGTGCAAGAGAAAATTCTAGATGAAAATGATATTGCAGGCAAATTGAAGAAGTGTAAATATATTGTTTGGTATTGCAAGCACTAGCATTAACTAGCTTTAATGGTTTGGAGAGGAAGCCTATCCAAGTTATGCAACGGTCTAACCCTTGTTTTGACACCTGGTCTGTTGGGTTATGTTATATTCTTTCCACAACTAGCCCACATAGTTAAATGGGGGGTTAGAGGGGGGTGGATCCCCCCTTTGTTGTGCAAATTTCATAGCGGGGGGGGTCATAGGGGTTTGAGGGGTGTAGGTAACCCCACTTTATGGGATCTGAGGCAGCGCCCTGGAAAATTTTTGGTTTGGGACCCTATGTTGGGTTGGATGGACCCACCTATGGTTTTGTGCATGATTTCGTACATAGTTTTGGACGCGATGGTTTTCAGTCCATGGTTTTGGACGCGATGGTTTTCGGTCCATGGTTTTGGATGCTTCGGCATGTATAGATATGTATTGTAACATTGGAAGGAAAATAATGAAAAATCAAGCTAGTAGTCCTGATTTTGGGGTCTAGGGGAAAATCTTTGTGTGTATGTGTTTTAGGTGTTATGCTTGTTTGGTCAATTTAGTGTCCTAAATTAATTTACATAAATTATGAATCTGGGTATCGTAAACTGATGAAGTGTAGTGCGTTGTTTGTGCTAGATGACCCTTCTTACTACATTGTTTTTAATTTTTTTGTTGTTTTGGGCGTTTTTGGTCCTTTAATCCCTAATGATTTACAATATAACTAACAAAAATCTTAAATATAACTTATGTAAAGACTGCTAAGAACCTAAATAAATGAGAATTAAAATAGCTTAAGTAAGATCTGGAAGCAAAGTTTAATCAAGAAATGAAAACAACGCTTCTATTCTGCTCTTATCATTATTTCCAAATCATGAACTAAAAAGTAAAAAAGTAAAATTACAACTACTCTCCAATCTATTACATAAACAAAACCAAATGAAATACTAAAACTGAAACTGAAATTGCAACTAATGTCTAATCTATTATGGAAACAAAACCAAATGAAGTACTAAATCTGAAAGTGAAATTGCAATTAATGTCTAATCTATTATGGAAACAAAACTAAATGAAATACTAAAACTGAAAGTGAAATTGCAACTAATGTCTAATATATTATGGAACAAAACCAAATGAAGTACTAAATCTGAAAGTGAAAGTGAAATTGCAATTAATGTCTAATCTATTATGGAAACAAAACTAAATGAATTTTTCAGTTACTCCGCCTCTCAATTCTGGGAGAAAAACCTCCTCGTGATGACATTTTGGGGAATTGTGTACTTCATTATTCTAAGATAAATGCAGAAAAAACTCATTGCATGAATGAAGTATTCAACCACTTAGTTTAATATGATTTATCAACAAGAAGGGCTCTTCAAAAACACTAATTTACACCATGAGTCAATAAACTAGTAAAAAAATGGTAAGAGTAGTAATGGCACTCATCAATTTGATTGAAAACCTAAAGACTAGTGAAACAGCAAGTGAAACAAAACTACATTACACTACTAAATTTCAACTTCTTACTACTGATAAAAACTAGAAATAATTTAAGCAGAAAGAAGCTATTCTGCACTAAAAGAAACTATTCTACATTAGTAAGGAAATGACAAAAAAAATAGCATTATAAACAAGGTTAGTATGAAAAATGTTTATGAACACTATGGAAGAAATGATGAATTTACAATTAACTATAAAAGATAAAACAAAATAAAATAAATCCTCAGTCAGTGCAGGGGTCCTCTGCAACAGATCAGATTATGCATGCTTAATCAAACTCCAAGAAACTCCTTCACATATCCATAAAACTTGCGGTCTTCATATTAAAAAAAACACAGGAAATGAGTTTTCCAAAAATTACAGAGCAGTAGTCTGAGCTTAATACATGAGGAAATTCAAAATCCTTCTGAGTTCTTTACACAGGTACTTATAAGAAAAATATGCAATTGTTTGTGGAGAAAAATAAGCTACAGCCAAAAACACATAGAAGACACGCACACGAAATTTTCTTCCTCGGTTGCTGGAGACATAAATCCAAGATGATGGTTGTTGGATTCCGTGGGTTCAGGAAGTTTTTTCAGATAACGTTTCCCATCACTGTGAAACATGTTGATTATCCACGAAACAGAGTCTTGTTGCCTTCAGTCTCTATGTTTGACTTCTCCATTGACCGGAGTCTTGTACCATATTCCTTGTCGATCTAGGCTATGTGAATAGGACATGATCCATGTAATGATGATTTCTAAGCTGCCCATGTAGTTAGTTTCTTCTTCTAACACCTGGAACCTGTTAAAGTATGGAAGTAGCTGCGGAATAGCTGATTAGCTGCAGAATAGGCTATGTTCCGTAGCTAAAAGACAAAAATTTATTCAAAGAGAAAAACATAAAAGCATAACATGTAAATCACTAAATGTCCTCCTTAAGGAAATATATACTGGTTACTGATGATAGGAATGCATTTCTTCATGG